>VDFB02019714.1:0-14936 GCA_007258455.2 Sequoia sempervirens
GGGCATGGTAACTAAAGTAAAGCAAACCTACCTACCTGATGACTATGAAGTCCAGTTGCATAGGAGGAGACATAATCTTAGACAAAAAGATTTGGATGTCCAAACATACATCGAGGAGTTCCAAAAGTTGTGCCTAAGATCAAAGGTGGTTGAAGATGAAAGCATCAAGCTAGCAAGGTACTTGAATGGACTCAAATGGTCTATTCAAGAAGACATGAGTCTAGTGAACTTCAAAACCATCCTCCAATGTTATCAAATGGCCTTGAAGATAGAGGAGAAAAGCAAAAAGAAACAAGAGCAAACCTCCAAGAGTAGAGGTAAAGGAAAAGACAATAGAGGACAAAGAGGTGGCTATGGTGGAAGGAGTTCAGAATCAAGGGCTCAAGGAGAATTCAAGTACTCTGAGCAGCAAGAAGGAAGCTCTAGTAGAGGTGGCAGAGGAAGAGGCTCTAACTTTAGAGGAAGAAGTGGTGGACAAGGAAGAGGCAATCACTTTTCCAATATGAAGTGTTATCACTGCAATCAAATGGGACACCCTGCCTATAGGTGTCCAAAGAAGGGTAGTACTTCCCAAGGAGGTGATAAGAGAACTAATCTAGTTCATGATGAGACAAATGCAACAGAGAAACATTCTGAGGTACCATTAAATTCAGAGGAAGGTGAGAACCTCATGATGAGGAGAACTTTGATAAAAGATCCGGTTAAGGAGGAACCAAGCCAAAGGAGGTCCCTATTTAGGATAAAGTGAAAAATGATGGGGAAAGTATGTAGAGTCATCATTGAATCGGGGTCTACTGACAATATTATGTCAGAGGAAGCAGTCAGCAAGCTAAAGTTGACAAGGATACCCCACACCAATCCTTACAAGGTCACATGGCTCAATAAAGGCCAACATGTCTTAGTAAATGAACAAGCATGGGTGGAGTTCTCAATTGGAAGGTACAAGGATAAAGTCTTGTGTGATGTGTTACCCATGGATGCATGTCACTTGCTCCTAGGTAGACCATGGCAATTTGATCGCCAAGCTATGCATGATGGAGCGAAGAACTCTTATACTTTCAAGAAGGATAAGGTAACATTCAAAATTCAGTCACTGTTAGAGGATGCAGAGGTGAAGACAGTAGGTCCTAATCTACTCATGGTTGGTGAAAAAGAGTTCCTAGAAGCCTTGGAAAAAGGAGGAGTTGGCTATGCATTAGTGTTAAGGCCAAGAGAGGTAAGTAATGACAAAGCAGCTAAGAAGCCAGAGTTACCTAAAGAGATACAGAATATGTTGCAGACTTATGAAGGCATTGTAAGCAGTGGACAACCAGCAACATTACCCCCTAAAAGAGCCATAAGTCATAGGATAGACTTGATACCAGGGGCTACCCTACCAAATAAGGCAGCCTACAAGATGACCCCTCAACAAAATGAGGAAATAGCTAGACAAATACAAGAACTCCTAAACCAAGGTCTCATTAGAAAGAGCATTAGTCCATGTGCAGTACCCACTGTCCTAGCACCTAAAAAGGGAGGAATTGGAGGCTTTGTACTGATTCAAGGGCCATAAATAGGATAACCATTAGATATAGGTTCCCTATCCCTAGGATTGAAGACCTAATGGATTGTCTAGGTGAAGCTAAGTACTATACCAAGATAGACTTAAAGAGTGGTTATCACCAAATTAGGATACATGAGGGAGATGAGTGGAAAACAGCCTTCAAAACCAATGAGGGTTTATATGAGTGGCTTGTTATGCCATTTGGGTTGTCTAATGCCCCCTCCACATTCATGAGGCTCATGAATGAAGTCCTCAAAGACTACATTGGTAAATTTGTAGTGGTATATCTTGATGATATACTGATTTATAGCAAAACAAGAGAAGAGCATCTCAAATAGATAGAGTTGGTTTGCAAGAAGCTACATGAGGAGAAATTGATGATCAACTTAGAGAAGTGTGAATTCATCAAGACAGAGCTGGTGTACCTTGGGTTTGTATTATCTCATGGCAACCTGAAAATGGACATTAGCAAAGTGAAAGCCATCCTCAATTGGCCTACTCCAAGGACAACAACAGAGGTAAGAAGTTTTCATGGCCTTGCTCAATACTATAGGAAGTTCATAAGACAATTTAGTGCTATTTGTGCTCCTATGTTGGATACCATTAAAGGAGGGATGAAGACTAGATTTGTATGGAATGAGCAAGCTAACAAAAGTTTTGAGTTGTTGAAGGAAAAGATAGCTACCCAACCTATTTTGGTGTTGCCAAGCTTTGAGAAGCTATTCACTATTGAGTGTGATGCAAGCAATGTGGCTATTGGAGCTGTTCTAAGCCAAGAGGGTAGACCGGTGGCTTTTCATTCAGAAAAGTTAAGTGAAGCCAAGAAGAAGTATTCTTCTTATGACCTTGAGATGTATGCATTGGTTAGGCTTTAAGGAAATGGAGGCACTACTTGCTTCCCAAGGAGTTCATAGTGTATTCCGACAACCAAGCACTTAGTTTCCTGAATTCACAAGAGAAATTGAGTCACAAACACATGAAGTGGGTTGAATACCTGCAAGCTTATACTTTTAATATCAAGCACAAGAAAGGAGTACTCAACAAGGTGGCAGATGCCTTGAGTAGAAGAGTTCTTACCATTCAAGAGATTCAGTTGAAGAGCATGGGAATAGATCATTTCAAGGATCTATATGCAGATGATGAAGATTTTGCAGACATTTATAAGGTATGTGCTGAATACAAGAATCATTTTCATAGTAGATATGCTGAATATACTTTGCAAAGTGATCTCTTGTTTAAAGGGAATCAGTTATGTGTCCCTAGAGGCTCTATTAGAGAGAATTTGATACAAGAAAAGCATAATGGTGCATTGAGTGGTCACTTTGGGATCACGAAGACTCAAGAACTTGTTCAAAGGTTCTATTATTGGCCAAGGATGAATCTAGATGTTAGGAGGTATGTGGAAAGTTGTATAGTATGTCAAAAGGCCAAGGGTACTTCTTCAAATGTAGGCCTATACCAACCACTACCTATTCCTACTAGGCCATGGGAATGCTTGAGTATGGATTTTGTAGTTGGGTTACCCAAGACAAAACAAGGCATGGATAGTGTTTATGTAGTTGTGGACAGATTCAGTAAGATGGCTCACTTTGTGCCATGTAAGACAACCAATGATGCCAGCCAAATAGCCTCTCTTTTCTTCAAGGAGATAGTACGAATTCATGGGTTACCTATGAGCATAGTGTCAGATAGAGACACCAAGTTTATGAGTCATTTTTAGAAGACTCTTTGGTAGAGATTGGGCAGTAATTTATCTTTTGGATCTGCATACCATCCCCAAACTGATGGTCAGACCGAGGTTGTTAATAGAAGCCTTGGAAATCTATTAAGGTGCTTGACCAAGGAGTATGGTTAACAATGGGATCAGTTGATTGGACAAGATGAATATTCCTATAATAACATTGTGAACAAGTCAACAGGGAAGAGTCCCTTTGCAATAGTCTATGGTCTACATCCTAGAGGAGTCTATGAACTAAGAGACTTAAAGGATGGAGTTAAGGGAAGTGGATATGCTAATGATTTTTCCTATGCAATGTAGGAGATTCATGACACAGTCAGGAAGACATTAACAGAAAACACCATGAAGCATAAGACCAAGGTGGATGAGCGTAGAAGAGAAGTTCAGTTTAATGTGGGAGACTTGGTGATGATACATCTAAATAAGTCTAGACTACTAAAGGGAGTCCCTCACAAGTTGCAGATGAAGAGGATAGGTCCCTGTCCTATCTTAGCAAAGTATGGGAACAATGCTTTTAGAGTGGAGCTACTGGAAGACAGTGGACTGTCCCCTATCTTCAACATTGCAGACCTGTTTCATTATAAAGGACCACCACCAAACATGGATCAAAGCCTCAATGAAGTCATCCATGATGTGGAAGAGCTCAAACTACCTTCTGCTACAGTCAAGCAAGCCGACAGTATACTAGATACTAGGGTCTACAAGAAGACTAGAAACTAAGAATACAAGGAACATCTGATCAAGTGGCATGGTCAACCTGATGCTGATGCAGTATGGATCAAAGAACCAGAGTTCAAGAAGTTGGGCATTGATCTCAACTTACTCAATCCAAGGGTGGATTGAACTCTTTTGTTTTGGGGAGGATGGTGCAGGAGCACACCTAGGCTAACCTCCATAGTTAGGATATTTTGGGCTTGTATCTGACATTAGCCAAGTCAGAGTAATTGTATGTTTGTTTTGGACCTTAGAAGGTCATTGTTGTGGCTAGGTGAGTTAGTCATTAGGACTAAGGTCACCAAAGTTAGTCATTGTTAATAGTTTTTACATTGCTTAGCCTTAGTAGCTTAAGTTGGGATTTGAGTCTTAAATGTGTTCTAAACACATGAATGATGTTAGAAAGATGCCATGAGGCCTTTAATGGAGTTGGTTACTCGAAATATAGGAGATAGAGGTCCTAAGAGTTAGGAAGGTGGCATAATGACAAAGTTGCCAAATGTTGTTACAAAATTGTCATGACAACATTTGCCATTATGGCAAATGTTGCATGCAACTCGGTTACATAGGATCCCCTAAAGGATAGGAGTGGGGGATCGACCAACATACCCTAAAAACATGGTGAATGGCATCTAAGATGCAGGAGGCTCGAATTCAAGAAAGAGGAGATTGTAATCAAAGTTTTTTTGAATAGAAGATAGCTCTGCAATTTCTGTTTTTTTGTGAACTCCGAGTGTTATTGAGTGACAGTGATACTAAGTGAATTGGATGTTTTGATTTAGTGTTAGAGTCGTGTTCATAGGATAGTTCTAAACTTTTTCCATTCTGCAAGTAAGTTGATTTAAGCTGTTTTAGTGTCTTGAATAGATAGGTTAAGGTTTAGGGTTTTACTGGTCCTGTCCTGACCAGCTTGTCTTTTTATGGCTCCCCCATGAAATCTAGTCACGGGATTTTCCTGAGGATAGATGGATGTGTTAGGGGAGCCATTGGTCTATACATATGTAGAGTTAGGAGTCATGGAGAGTGGAACAGATGTGTTTAATGTCAAGCCCTAGGCGAGCTTGGAGTGCCCGGTTAGAGGTTTGACAGTAATGAATTGAAGAATTTAGGCAGGGGATTGAGGTACAGTACGGAACAAGTACAGTTCCAGGTAGGGTATAGACATATCCTAACATGCTAGAAGGATTGAGGTTCTAACAATCCATTTGACTAAGTTTTGAGGGAGAAATCAGTGAGGTCCTAGTAAATAGGTCTTTTAACCCGATTTAACCTAGATAATAGGAAACCAGTGTACGGAGGACTTAGGAGTCTAGAACCTTTGGAATCCTTCAGAAAATCCAAAAGGGTATTCGAATGTGGAATTGGTTTTTCAAGTTGTTTGGAAAATTTGGGCAGAAATGAAGTAAAGGTCTCTGTCAAGTGCTACAAGGAATTAGGCCCCCTCAAGACCAATTCTTGAAACCGGTAGGAAAGGAGTTTGGAGATCCTCCAAGATGGATCCATTTGGAAGTGCATGGCATGTTTCCAATATGTTTGGCACCCCTGCAGTCAATTCAATGTTTTGTGTGAAGTTGGCACTTAGAGTCTTCTAAGTGTAGGAGAGAGTTTGCACATGACAAAGTGGTGTTAGTCCTTCAAGGTGAAGTACAAGGTGTGAGACTCTTGGAGAGGAGTTGGATCAGGACTTAGTTAATCATCTAAGCCTAACAAGGACCTAGAAGATATTAGGTTCCTAGACGAAGACAAGGAAAAGTCTTCTTAGCTATTGTGCAAGAAAGCCTTGGAACACTTACACCAATGATGTACTCCAAATCATAATTATGATGTTCTAAATGCAGGTTCACCAAAATACTATACATGGAAAATGGGGTTTAATGCTATCATATGACTTAGGACATAGAGCACACCCACTTTCCACCTACTACATTAAAGGGTAACCCTAGAGATCTCAATGTAAAGGAGAAATAGATCTTGCAATACGGTTGTCCTAGAGGATGATTGTAAACTAATGAGGGGCTCACCACCAAGTAAGGACTTGGAAAGACAAATGCAATGCAAGATGTAATGCTAATCCTAATTCAATGCAAAATTTAACTAAATGACTTAGAAATGCAAATAAAATAGAACAACAAACTACAAGATGAAATGTGTGCACTTGGGAATATGAATATGACTTGAATGAGCTATGAAACACTAAAAAATCTAATTTTTTGATCTATTGGGACTCATTCACCAATCTAGGTGAATCAATCCCAGTTCAGGGTTTCTACAGAGGAACAAGTTTTTGGAAAAAGGCTATTTGAAATTGCAAAAATCTCGAAATTGACCTAAACTAGGAAATTCATTTTCCAATTTGGGTGAATGATTCTAATTAGGGTTTTCTAGAATTTCAAAGTCTGAATATGGTCTTCAATGTCTTCTCTTTTTGTTCCTCTTTGTTTATGGATTTGAAATTCTTATTTTAGGGTTGCAAGTGACTTTTTGGTGAAGATTATGACCTTGCAAATGGGGAGACAACTCCAAGAAATTTCTCCAAGCTTGTAACCTAATCTTCAATGTTCCTTCAAGTCTTCAAAACACTTATATCTACAATTGCACAAAGAGAGAGAGAGAGATAGAGAGTTGATTGTTAGGGAATAGGTGTTTGCCTTGGTCAAACCCCTTGTAGGTAATTAAACCAAATGATGAGACAATGAAATGAAGGCATGAAAAATGAAACAAAGAACATGAATTATGGACAATAATACCTTGAATGATGCCTTGTAAATGATGTCTTGTAAATTTGCAACTCAACATGAAATGGCCATGAAGGATGTAGATCTTGATCTTGACTTGATCTAGGAGTAGAACAATGTTTGATCTTGGATCTTTAATGCTACATCACAACACTAGCTCAATAATATGCTTAATACTTGATAACCTTTGACATGATGATGGATCTTAAATTGTTCCAATAATTGATGAAGAATTCTGCTCTTGAATGTCTTAGAAATGATCTTGAATGCTCTCTTGATGATCTTGTGAAGTCTTCAAATGCTTAGCTCTTGAGTTCTTGACTTGATAACATGTAGAATTGATGAAATAATGATTTGAAAGTTCATTTATATAGGCAATCCATCTAATATCCTATGTATTAGATCCCAAAGGCTGACATACATAAAATTTGAACTTAAAACCCAATTTTTCCCGCTCAAAACCTTGAAAATAGGCCAAATGGGACTCATTCACCAAGCTGGGAAAATGGGTCCCACTTGGATGGGACTCATTCACCTAAAGTGGCAAATGGGTCCCACAGGGCCTATTTTGATTGCTAAAGTGTTGGGGAGTGTGTAAATTAAGATTATTTATTGATCTTGTTGGGGTATTGATTAAAATATGCCTTGGGATGCATAATATGGGGTCATAGGTGCCTATTAATGATGATATTAAGGTCATAAATGCAATAGGGACCAAAATCCAATGTGAGTGTAAATAAATACACTTTACAACACTAAATTAAGGAAAAAATACGTTTGTTTGCTGAAAAGGACCCTAAATCCAACGTGAATGTGTAGAACACATTACATCACTAGATTAGGTCCACTTAATTTACAAGTCTCCTAAATTTAATGTGAAGGTGTAAATAAATACACTTTACAACACTAAATTAAGGAAAAGTTAACTTTATTTAGCTTAAAAAGGGCCCAAGACCTAATGTGAATATGTAAAACACATTACAACACTAGATCAAGGTGATATCAAGTACAATTTATCATTAATTATTTTTGAATTAAGCAAGGAAAAGGCGTACTTTTTTCGTTACCACAGGAACATCTTCTTCCACCTTTTCTATATGTGATTTCTTAATTACCTCATGTTATTTGTGATTACATGATTTAAATTTCGATATGTTGTTTTCTCATCACATTTTTTTTATGACGCCTATAATGTGAACATTGGGTTTTACATGATCATATCTTTCTTTCCCTCTCCAATTCCTTGCACCCTTATATGCAAGCAATTGAAGCCCAAGGGAATATACTATCAATAATCCTTTTTTATGACTATGATTGTAGTGGTTGGATCATAGCTATGATAAGAAAACTTCCAAATAGTGTCTTATTTTTGTTTGAGACATAGAACTAGATTCTTGTGCTGAGTAATGCTTTATTGTTTATGCACTAGAAAGAGACAATATTTCTATTTCCAAACATACTCATTATTTGTATTTCTAGGTTGGGTCAATTTATCATTTGATTGTTTTAAAGATGGTTTTAATAGTTGTATTTATGCTTAGTTTTAGATGTGTGACAAGCATTATTCATTGGAACCTTTTCTTCTACGCTTTCATATTTTCAGATGGAGTACTCATTGTGAAGAGACTACATAAAATCAACACGGTCTATATGTGTATTCTTTTAGTATGTGTTTGAATTTTCAATTTTATAATATGCATCTTCATAGTACACATTCACTTGTTAAAGTGAGGGAAACATATAATGGAAAAAATGCATAACCTACCCCTTTGCCTTGTATTTTGGTCTTATTTGATAAGTTTTCCAATAGTGTAACATTTGACTCTAGTATGTAGGTTACCTTATCTATATGTGAAATTTGACAAAACAACTTATTCCTAACCTAATTCCATCTTCACACATCCAAATGACTTGGATTGTTACACATTGAGAAATAATTAGATAGCTTTGTTACACATTGCATCATCATAAGAGTAAGAGATCATCATTAGATCAACAATTGCAAGTGTCTAGACATATTGCATGATTACATAGTGTCTTCAACCATTGTTTTCTACTATTGACTCAATAACAAGGCTTTGACTAAATGAGACAATTCCTTTTCTAGCAAGTTCCTAATTAGTTTCTATTCACATCACTTCATTATCTATTGAATGTTTGGATATATAGAAAAATAATAGTTTGGTAGGTATTATAAATTTAAATTCATGAGAAAAAAAGATTCATTTATGTACATGGGGATTCAACCATAATCAAAATTTGAGAATAAAATAGTTATATTTCTTATGCATCTTAAATTTAACAAATATGAAATACAAATAAAAAATCATGATACAAATAATGAAGTACTATCTTTTCGGCTCTAGGAAAATTCACTACTAGCAATTCACCGTTGAAAAATTCACCATCAACAATTTAGTGTGGGAAAATTCACTACCATGACAAATTCACCTCAAGGAAAATTCACCACTAGCAATTCATTCTGTGGAAAATTCATCACATAAAATTTTTGTGATTAATTTTCCATGGCGGTGAACTGCTAGTGGTGAATTTTCTTTGAGGTGAATTTGTCATGGCGATTAATTTTCCCATGGTGAATTGTTGGAGGTGAATTTTCTCGATGCCATCTATTCACCATCAACATCAACTAAATACTTTTTAAATTTCTAATTCTTATCATATATTTGCGCTGAAGACATGTCCCTATTCAAACTTGTGAAGCTCACTTTGCTAGTCAACTGTTCACAACACCCGAGAGACCTTGCAATGGGGTTAAACCAATCTCAGTCGTGCATCATTTTTTGTCACTTTTTCAAATTTTTTTTTGCTGCTCTTTACCATTTTCCCTGCTCAAATGGAGATCTGCGACTAGGGTATAATATGAAACCACAGGATAAAGCTTGCAATGACTTTTCAAACCACCAATGTACCATGCAGATTTGACCATGTACCACTGAAGGACAAGGTGGACATAGAGAATGACGCTAGGGTATGATGCGACTACTAGGAAGAGTACTAGTTGGCGGAATTATGCCAGAATATGCTTATATGTCGATCCAAAAATATTAATAAAGCCCCAAAAATATTTTGAAGAAATATAGCCCGAAATATTCCCACAATAATAATTTGTTTTGCCTAAAAAATAATTGAAACCGACTATATTTTAGTCACATATAATTGTTGAAAAGGTTTTAGATGATTTTTAAATAAATCATTATTATTTTAAAGATTTATATTTATATTTATAATTTATTAATGAAGAAATACATAAAGTTAAAATTATGAAATTTAAATTAAATTTATTATTAAATTTTAAATAATTACAATATTAAAAAAAATATTTATATTGAATTTAATTTTTTCTATCTTCATTAACATTTTAATCAAATTATTTTTAGCTTTTATCAAGTTTGAAATGTCTTAAATTTTGATCTAAATTTAACTTTTAAATTTATTTTAATTATTTATGCTTTATAATGAAATTACAAATAATAATTACAATTTATTAGAGTTAATTTAATTTATAATTATTTGTTTTATTAAATTTTGATATAATTTTTGATATAATAGTTAATATTTAAATAATGAATATAATATAATAATATAATAGTGACATAAATACTAAATATTTATATCATAATATAATAGTTTGGGGCGAGATGCTTAGTTCGATGAGCTAAAGCATCCTACTGCCGACAAGAGGTCGCAAGGTCTAGTCTCCCCCCAAACCCGTGGTACCAGAGGATGTCCGCACTAGCACCACGTGCGAGACAACGGATTCCTGCAGTATATATATATATATATAATAACAAAATAGTTAATATATAAAGAATAATAGAGAATAGAGTAAAAATAGTTTTAACATTGGAATAATAGAAAAAGAGGGGCCCAATGGGGTAACCAATGGGAAAAAGGAGGGCTTGCCGACACAAGCGATGGCACGGGCACATCTGTCTCATTCTTCTTGATCGATCGCTACAAAGCAATGGACCAGATCAAAATTTGTACAAACACAAGTTTATGTATCGTGGGGGACAGAATGTTGACGTTTGTGTGGGTTAATAACTAGTAATCGCGACCTTGGTGTGCAATGGGCACAAGAGTTGGAAGGTCAATGAGGAATAATTTTGGAATGTTAGTTGCATACTTTTTTGTAGGAATAATTGATTTATAATATTTGAATGGATAAGTGATAACTTCAAATCAATTATGCATCTACTTAGAAGGATCCAAACACAACTGTAAAATAAAATATTTGAGTAATGAAGATAATCAAACTCCATTATCAATACATTCATGTTATGTTTGCAATAGGGGGGAGGGAGAAACATGGAGAGATGGAGAGGGGAAGAGTGAGACAAAGAGGTATTAGGAGATAGAGATAGGGGATGGAGATGGAGATGAAGAGGAACATGGAGAGGAGAGGGAGAGATAATGATAGAGGAAAGAGGATAGATATATGGAAGAGATAAATCTATGTAGAGAGGGTGAGAGAGATAGATTTAGATAAAGATAGAAATAGGAAGCAATAGAGATAGGTAAATGCATACACAAGTATTAGAGAAATAGGTATAGATAGAGGGGGAGAGAGATGGAGAAGGGAAATATAGATAGATGAATATAGAGATAGAGATAAGGAGGGAGAACCATGAAATGTGTATGTATATGACTAATAGAGAGATTATGAGAGAGATAGTGAGGTAGATAGATATATATAAATAGATAGAGAGAGAGGAGAGAGATGCAAAGAAATATAAAGAGGATAGAGGAGAAGTAGAGACTCAATCTCTCTTTCTCTCTTTCCCTTTTGCTCGCTATACTTGTCTTCCCTTCTATCTACCTCTATCCCTCTCTATTACTTTTCTCAATCCCCATTTTCTCTCCACTTCTTTGTTCCTCTTTAGGTCATATTTACTTCCTCTCTTGATCAATAAAGCTATTAGATTTTGTATATGTTAATTTAGTTTAGAGTACTATAAATATATTATATATTATATCTAGTAATTTGTATTTTAGAATATAATAAATAATAATAATTAAATATAATATTAATTTAAAAATGAATTTGATAATTTATCTCTCTCCCACACCCTCTTTATCCCTCAATCTCTCTATATATTTTTATATGTTAATTTAATATAGACTATATGAAAATATATTTATTAATAATTATAATAATTATAGTAATTATATTTATATTTTTTATTAAAGAATATAATATATAAGAATAATATAATTTATAAAGATAATTTTATTAATATTAGATCTACTATTACCGTATTATATTTATATGCTAATTTAATATTTATGTATATACAATTTTATTTATATTTATATTTGTATTTAATTTTTTTTATTCTAGAATATAATATCTAATAATATTAATATACTTTGTATTATATAAAACATATATTATATTTTAAATATAATAATAATAACAATAAAAAACTCTTTTAAGCTACTAAATAACTAAATATTATCTAATTATAAATATATAGTTTATAGTTTATAATATAGTTTAAATATAATATAATTATATATTAGATTTTTATAATATGTTGAATTATAATTTAATATTAATATTGATATACAATACAATTAATATAATGTAAATATGTATTATGTATATCATAAAGGGAAAAAAGTATCTCTAGTTTATGAAAGTCTAAAAAAAGTCATTTAATCAAATAGACAGTTGTCAATTGTCATTAAATGTGGCAGGTTGCAAGAGCAAAACGCTATGAGTAATAGTAACTGAAAGAAATAAATAATATGGAAATTTAGATTTAACAATCCTGTGAACGATTCATTACACAAACCTACATCCATGTCTCGTATTTTGTTCTTTGTTTTCCTGTTTTATTCCTATCAATGTTGTATTTCTGTATTTCATATGAGATGACAACCCATTTACTATGTTGGGTTTTCTCAAGTGCAGGCTCCATATGATTTTTTATATGTATCACATAATTTAAACATCTATCCATCAAGCGTTTCCATGTACACAATGGATTTCATGTAACATTATTTCTTATGCAGGGAGCAGTGAATGCATTTGCAACATGTACTTGAAATGAATGGGAGAAAGTGGAAATTGCCGTAACCATTGATGATATAAGAGAGGGCAAAATACCATTAATGAATATGTCCAGTCAGAAAAACCAAAATGAACAGAATGATATGTAATTTGGGTAGAATACGTGGTGAAGAGAGACTTGCCAGTCAGAAAGATGCGACGAAAAAACTTTACGGAGATCCAGTTAAAGAAGTGATGTTTGGCATGGGGAAGTCATGTCGTGACAAGTTCTGTGAGAAGCATAAGAGGATCCTGGGGCAAGCCTTTCTAGAAACAATAGATAAATCTACCAGTATCATAATATCTCAATTTTCAGCTTCATTTCAAGATTTTGCCTCTCATGAAGATACATCAGATGTTATCTGGAATTTCTTTTGGTTTAAATGCCAGCCAGAGGGTTAAATTGGGTTTATAAAAAACAAATTCTTTTGTTTTGCACAAAATATTAATGGATTTGAGGATTTTAATCATAAAGTTATAGATATACTTTTCTTGCTTCACCATTCTAGTGTATGCCGGTGAATTGCTAATAGTATATATACACATAGTTGAAACGTGGAGAGAGCAAAGTGGGGTAAAATGACAAAAAAATCATTATATCTTTTGACAGATGTTGCTGCACTATTTCACCAAATGGAACATACGGGATCCCCATTCAAGTTAGAGCATGAAAACCAACCTTGTATGTTCATTTTGGAATATTCTAGTTGCATTGGTTCCTAACCTTTTCTCACTGCTCTGCAAATCAACAACTAATTTTTTCAGACTTCGAGGGCATTCCGAGTTGACAACATGTTCTTTGGAATGTTATATATGATTCTCCTGTCTTGTATTAATTATTTTCCATGCTGCAATGGATCCATATTCTACAACATTCAGGTCTCCACTCAGGCTGAAGATTCTTTGTGTGGGACTAGATTAAGATGCGTTAATCGAAGGATTTAATGAGAATGTTCAGACCGAAATTCATATGTAACAATTGATTTGAGTACAACAGGACCCTTGAAGAGTTTTTGAATGTGATCATCAAAGGCATTTTGAATCTCAAGGATAATGATTAGGTTACCATGATTTCCTTGGCAAGTGGCAAGTATGGAATTTCTATAACATGAATTGTTGTTGTAAATGAGATTTATTATGTCTTGGCCTGTCTGATTTGGTTGTGCACAAGGAAGAAACTCAGGCTAAACCATAAATCGTAACTGATGTTGCACAACATGACAAATTTTCTTTTCAATGACTTCCTCTATCTCAAAACTGGAGATTTGCAATCACTTCCTCTGTTATGTCACTACCCTGTGAATGTAAATCCTATTCCACTTCGATTGTAGAAAAAAAATATTATATTTTTTTACAGCAGCATAGTGAGTCTGAAAACAACTAAAATGGAAATTGAATTATACCCATGTCCGTCGACTGTCACTCATGCCGATTGGCAATGAGGGTGGCCACATATACCAAAATGCACACATACCACCTCCATTACATGCCTCTTGTGCAAAACTTGTACTAAACATTTTTTTTCATTACCTCACCATTTGCAAAGACCGAGGAAGTTAATAATGTAGCCTGTAACAGACAAAAAGAAGAATCAATAAGTATTGCGAATTACGGTTTCCAATTGCAAGAAGTACTGTTTCTGTTTTGACGAATGGGTGAGAAGGCAACAGATACGTTTGCTTGGGATGATGGTGCTTTTGACAATAAGTACTATGGTTACTCTGATCTGTTAGGGGATGCAACTTTGAAAAGTGGGGATTCGATCTAGGGTCTCTTGCCTTCTGAATGTGCAACGTTTGGATATAGCAGGGCAGGCGGAAAAACGGCGAGAACCCTCAAGGAATGGGTCGATCTGCCGTTCATACTTACTTTAGACTTTGCATGAATTGTGTTTTGCTGTTGAGGATGCAGATGAGAAAAAATTGGCAGAGTTTTTAGGAAAAATTTAAATACCCTATACCACACCATAAATTTTTTTAATGACGTGAACCAAAACTAGATTTTTTTGTACCTGTTGTTTCTATCTGTTCACACTCAACGAGATCTTATTTTAAATTAAAAAAAAATAACAAAAAATTGATCCGGCCGCCTACAAATTCCTAAAAATAAAACTCATTGAGACCATGGCAA
>VDFB02019715.1:0-23450 GCA_007258455.2 Sequoia sempervirens
GAGATAAGATGCCAAACAATAAACACTTGGCATAGATTCCTACAATATCAACGACCACTGGAAAACACATTGTGCCATGCTCCTAAATAAAAGGGTGTTGAACATTACGCATGTATTTGACATGTGGTTATAGACAATATACACTCTGCACTAATTTTATCTAACACCCTTTGAAACTGTCTGGCATATAGTTTCTTTGTTTCAACAACTAATACTATTCAGTGTTTGTTACATGCACATATGCATAGATAATAGGTTCATGCCTTCGCCCACACACACACACACACACACACACATATGTATCTATATATGCATGTATGTATGTATGTAAGTATGTATGTATGTATGTATGTATCTATATGCACATATATATGTATGTATATATTGCACATATATATGTATGTATATATTGCACACACACACATAAATAATTGTATGTATGTGTACATATATATGTGCATATAGATACATATATATATACATACATACACATATATGTGTGTGTGTGTGTATCTATATGCATTTATTTATATATATGTATCTATACATGTATATGTGTGTGTGTATGTATCTATATGCATGTATGTATATATATGTATCTATATATGTATGTATGTATGTATATATATATATATATATATGCACATATACATACATACATACATACATACACATGCATACACATGTATATGCACATATAGATATATACATACATACATATATTTATCTACATATATCTATGTACACATAAATATATAAACACATACATATATATATACATATATACATACATACACACACACATATGTATATACAAAAATATATAAACATATATGTATGTATATACACTCATATATACATACATATATATGCAAATATATGTATGTATGTAAATACACTCATATATATATATGTGTGTGTGTGTGTGTGTGTGTGTGTGTGTGTGTGATAAACAACACAAATAATCTTTTGCTTGACAGGCTCAAAGCTCAACACCATAATCCATTAATGCAGACTACACTTGAATCTATTCAAAATAAATGAAAATTGGATCTTAATAAATGCAAAATGCAGAACACACACATATATATAAACATTTATGTATACATACACACATATATACATATATATATGTACATATAAAAACATATATGTATATACACACACACACACACACACACATATGTGTATATATATATACAAATACATATAAATACATAAATATATATACACACACTTATATACACAATTAACAACGGTTGCACTTCAGTCTATTCATAATAAACAAAAATTAGCAAATACTTACACACACACATATGTATATATATATATATATAAAAATACATATAAATACATAAATATATATACATACTTATATGCATAATTAATGACGGTTACACTTTAGTCTATTCATAATAAATAAAAATTAGCAAATACTTATATACACACACACATACATATATATATATGTATGTGTATATACTAAACAACGTAAATAGTCCTTTGCTTGACAGACTCAAAACTCAACACCATAATCCATTAATGACAATTGCACTTGAATCTATTCACAATAAATGAAAATCAAAGCTAAATAAATGCAAAATGTAGAACACACACACATACATACATACATACATACATACATACATACATACATACATACATATATATATATATATGCACATATACAAATATATATACTTATACATATATATTTTATATATATATGTTTTTGCAATTTCCTCATTGGCTTTTGATATTTTGGTCATGGTTTTGTATTTTTCCAATCCAAATTAATTATCTACTTATGAAACAGTGATAGGCATTAGAATGACTATTTGTTCAAGATATGTTTGATTTACCATGCATGTTTTGATGCATATGCATCATGCATAAAATTTGAGCAAATGAATAAATAATGCAAATAATACTTTGCTCAATAGACTTAAAATTTCACATCATAAGCCAGTAATGACACCTACACTTCAATCCACTGACTAAATAAAAATTTGCAAATAGTAAATGCAATTGTACTGCTTAAAACACCAAGTGTCACTAGAAATAGTGGGTGCCAAGACACGACTATACCAAAAAACTCATGAAATATTTCCAATAGCAAAGTTCGTTACAATCATTAAATAAATTACAAAATGACAAAACCATGACGAAAATACCACCAGCCAATGAGAAGATTGCAAAAAATTCAATAATTTGCTTTTAATAAATTAATCCCCAAAACATTTGCATAGCGATATATATATTTCACTAACACGATTTCTAATGCACCATTTTAATAGGCAACATTCTGCCGAAATGAAAAATCACAAATAGTAAATGCAACTACACTGCTTAAAACACCACATGTCACCACAAACAGTGGGTACGAAGACATGACTACACCAAAATACTCATTAAATATTTCCAATAGCAAAGTACCAACAACCAATGAGAAAATTGCAAAAAAAATCAATAATTTGCTTTTAACAAATTAATCCCCAAAACATCAGCATAGCGATATATATATTTTATTGACACGATTCCTGATGTACCATTTTAACAGGCAACATCCAACAATGCAAACACATTTGTTATAGCATGCATACCAATAGGATAGTTATAAATCCTCTCGACAACCACAAAATGTATATCGACAAATTTTGCACTTATACTTAAGACAATAATAACAATGAAAGTTCAAAGATTGTGGCTGTAATTGTGAAGAGGTGGATGTCAAATTTGTAGACGAAATTTGCAAGATGAATCAATGAGATTGAATAGAAGATTGAAAAATGAGATTGAATGAGAGAACGTGCAAAGGAAAGTTGCTCATTTGGAAAATGAAAAATGTAAGAAGGATGGAAGAGAAAAGTGAATGAGAAAATAGGAATGTGTAAGAGATGAGTGGAGACAATAGCGGAAAGTGGAAGAGTTAACTGAATGAAAGACACAGTCAAGTGAAAAAGGAAATAAAGAAATTGAAGAGTTAACTGAAAAAGAAAATAGAGAATAAAAAAGTAAAGTAAAGAGGAAATTGTGACAAGTTTTTGAAAATAAAATAAATAAATAAATATTTTTTGTTGATGTCATGAATAATTAATTAAAGTAATTAATTTTATGTTTTTTAGCATTGTCTCAAAGGAAAAGTAAGAAATTTTTTAATCAGGTCTTGCCCCTGCAGAAACAGGATTATGATGCCCCCTTAAGAAATTTGGCAAAAAATTGAGACAAATTTACTAATAAGATGATTTAATGCATATGGATAGAAGAAATATTAGCTACAAGACAAGATCAGTAAGAAGGGAAGAACAATTACCTCAATCAATATCAAATGTGGACAAGATTAATTGATTAGGATAGAATGGATCAAACTAAAATTGGCTAGAAGAAAAGGTTAGTGAGAAGGGATGAATAGTTATTAATGTGAACAAATGAAGAAAAAATAAATGATGAATATGGTCATAATCCTTAACAAGTGCACATTTATCAACATTGGGCATTTTTATTTTGCAAATAGATGACATACACTGAGGTATTAAAAAACCATGGTGTGAAATGTTATCACTTTACGTACACTGAACACATTGCAAACAACGAGTGTCATTCTTTTTTGATAGAATTTTTTGATGAGGATCAAATCTATGTTTGTAGGAACAACAGAGATTAACCCATTAGAGGGACATTAAGAAAATGAAATGATAGTGTAAAAGATATAGGAAATTCGAAATGTGTATTTTTTTGACAGATTCATTGATGAGGGTCAAATCTATGCCTCTTTACAACCTTAAAACTTGACACCACAATCCATTAATCAATAAAAAATAGGCACTAACAAATGCTAAATGCCCTCATTAGAACAACACGCGTCAACAAAAACACTTGGTATATCAAAGAACATTACAAACTTGTTAGAGTAATAGGTTGTTTACTTAATTAATTTAATCATGTTGATTAATTAATTAATTAAGTTACCTTTACTTTATTTCACTTAAGCTATATGAATTTTTATTTATGCATTCTTAAATTAGTCATGTTGTCTCGTTCATTATGAATTTGACACTTGACACATGCTAATTTAATCCTCTCCTAAGGTTCTCACTTTAGGGTTTTGATCTTCTTTCTTAAGGATTGATCTCTTTGTAATTATTAATCTTCTTGAGTAATGCATCTTTTGCTTCATGTTTGCAGAGCACCATTCTTGTGTCTCTTGATCTCCTTTGGTGACAAGTTATTTACTTGCAGGTGTTCATTGGGATCTGTGAGGTTGGATTATCAACTTCTACATGGTATCAGAGCTCTAGATCTGCAAGCTTCTTGTTCCATTTTTTGTGAGATCTTGCCTTGAAATGGTTTTCCAGTACATCTAGGGTCAAATCAAACCTCTATATTGAATTCAGAGCTGCTGAAATAGTCAAGATTGACCTTTGTTTTGTCAAAATTGGCTTTCATTTGTCAGATCTATAAGGGTTTGAAGAAAGGGTTTTTTTGCCAGATCCAGGGGTGCCTAATTTTTTGGAGCATTTTGAGCCCAAACGGACTTCACCATTGTGCTCAAAAGGCCCAAAAACCCCTATTTCCATATATAATTTGTCAATTTTGGAGCAAGTCACCTTGGGGCAAAAAAAATTTACCTTGCAGGGGTTGTACAACCTCTTGCACGCATCTCGAGGTAAAAAAAATTGAAAAAAAAATTCCAGTTTTTAATTGTAATTTTTTTTGTTTTTAAAAGCTTTTAAAAAAATTGTAAAAACTTTTGAAAAAAAAAAAATTAAAAATTAAAAAGTCAAAAAGCATGGGGTAGGTACATGCGCAGGTACTACATAGGTACGTACTTGCATAGGGTACTGCACAGGTTTGTACCTCTGAAGTGTACTTGTGCCCCTATTTTTTATTAATTTAAAAAAAAAATTATTATCAATGTTTTTTCATTAATTTTTTACAAAAAAATTATTCATGTATTTTTTATTGTTTTTTTTTAAAACAATTTTTTTGAAATAAGAAAAATTGTAAAATTGTGTTGATGGCCATTTGGCCGTCAATTTTAGGCTCGCAGTTTTGTTGCGACAACCGTTTGGCCATTAAATTTAATGTCGCAAACTGTGTTTTTTGCATTTTGGGAGTTGTTTTCTTCTAGAGGCCATAACTTTTGCTCATGGTGTCGAAATTGGGCAAACGAGATATCGTCGGAAAGAGGACTCAGAATATTTTCCAATGGTGCAGGTAATTTTTGGAGAATTTTTTTTAGGTCCCTGTTATTTCCAGTCAAAGTCAGATCTTCTTTGCAAGAGTTGTCTTTAGTGTTTTCGACATAACTTTTGCATATGATGTTGAAAATGGGCAAACGAGATATCATCGGAAAGCTGTTTCCAAGATCTTAACAATGGTGTAGGTGGCTTACAGATTTGATTTTTTGTTTTTTCCATAAATCATTCTTCTCAGTTGTTGTCTTTTTTGGACTTTATGGGCTCACATTGCATGTATTTATCATCTATAAACGCACAAAATAAAGTGTCTCAACTTTGTATGTGTAGTATTGGGATTCTTGCACATTACTTTATGCCTTGTTGTACTTTCACTATTATATAAAGTGCCATGGGGGTTGATGTTTGTCTTTGTTTTCCTTCATACCTTTCTCATGCGTATGTGACTTTTGTTTTCACATCCTTTCTATCTACTTGTACTTTCATGATTGCACCTTCAGATGTTCTTGGTTCCTCTTCATGCACTACTTTCAGGCATTCAGTTTCAGTTTACCTATCATACCTCTCCCTTGTCAACATTATGGGGGGTTTTTACTGTTGGTATTAATACTTCTTTGGTTTTACGTTGGAGTGAGCTATGTATACAATATTTGTTCCTATGTACTAGGCGGATGCAACGACTAGTTACCCATGCATTTCAGTGAGATGGAGCACTTACCATATGGACAATCTTGCATTCCTTCTTTCAACATTTCAGCAATCATTCTACGACAGAGTTTGCAGCTTCTTCATGCTTCAGTGGTGTTTTCCATGTTCATCCTTTGTTCCTATATTTTGGGAAAATTTCTTCTTGATTGGATACTTCTTCGTCCTTTACTCTTGTTTGGAGGCTTCTTAGACTTTCACTTGTATTTCTCTCTTTTGGAGAGGAGTTTTTCCCACGAGGTTTTCTCCTTTTCTCCTGTTGTGAGAGATCTTTTACATTTGTACATGGTACCTCATCTGGCCTTGTTTATCGGGACCCATCTTTGCTTTCATGCTTTTTGTCCTTAGTTTCTTAGCTTCTCCCTAAGTTCATCTTAAGGGAGGTGTTAGAGTAATAGGTTGTTTACTTAGTTAATTTAATCATGTTGATTAATTAATTAAGTCACCTTTACTTTAGTTCACTTAAGCTGAACTTAGGAATCTTTATTTATGCATGATTAAATTAGTCATGTTGTCTCGTTTATTATGATCTTAACACTTGTCGCATGCTAATTTAATCATCTCCTAGGGTTCTCACTTTATGGTTTTGATATACTTTCTTAAGGATTGATCTTTTTGTAATTATTAATCTTCTCGGGTAATGCATCTTTTGCTTCATGTTTGCAGAGCACCATTCTTGTGTCTCTTGATCTCCTTTGGTGATAGGTTATTTGCTTGTAGGTGTTCATTGGGATCTATGAGGTTGGATTATCAACTTCTACAAAACCCATGTAATATTTCCAACGTGAACAAAACATTGACAATTGACGAACTGATTTTATACCAAAGCATTTTGCACCTATTTAGACCCGATTCTCATTTTCACCTAATAGATTGAAGTGCAACTGCCATGCATGTGTGCGAAGAAAAGATTAGTTTCATTCTTAATCGTGGCCAACAGATAACTCGACGTTAATGAATCATGGTGTTAAGTCTTTAACTCAAAAATAGAGACTAACCCATAAAAGCATTCAAAATACAAAGAACAACAAACAATAGACATTAACCCATAAAATGAAAAGATGTAAAAAACTATAAAATGAGACTATAAAAGATATGGGAACTTACAAATGCCTCATTTTTTGCTTTCAATACAATAGTCACAAACCCTCTCAACAGACTTAAATTTCATCTTCATCAAACAATGGAAGCAAATGAATAAACAACGCAAATAATCCACATTACAAATTGATGAAATGATTTTATACCGAGACATTTTGCACTTATGTAGACTTAATTTTTACTTTCAATTAATAGACAAATTTATTGGAAAAGTAGGTTGTATTATTGACAACAAGGTGCTTGAATTTGAACTATTAAATGCAAACTAAAAATGGCGAAGCCTTGATGTCAACATTGATTGTAAATCATGGATATTAATTGATGTAGGACCATCTAAAAAATGAAGGGACATAAGAGGAAAGATCAATGATGGAATGGGTGACCAAAAGAATTTTTCAATTCATCCCAAAATTATAAAATCAAACTGAAATAAAAAAAAACCATGATTGGGGCAATTAGCTGGATGATTCATATTTTTTGATTAGAGTCAATATCTCTCCAAGACAAAATATGTGGGAAAAACTTGATAGCTATTTTCATTGACATATTAAATAATAGATTTCATTCATTTTTATCCATTGCATTATATTGGGTGTCAACTCATTTGACAAATATGACTATTCAATTACTATGTATTTTGAACAGCCTATGTTTTGTCATTTTCCAGCAGCAAGGGGGATCGTTTCAATTGAAAAAGGGAGACTGTTCATATTTTATTGCTATTGGCACCCATATTGAACCATTTAAAAATTTGAAACAATAGATGGAAAAAAATAGGTTGCACAAAGAATTACCTAAGGAAAATTTAGTAAAGAGAAGGAATTGGGCGCAATAGGCAGAAATGCCAATCTTCCTTCAAATGTAGATTTTACCATGGTGAGAGGGGGTTGCAAAAATGATATGAAAAGAGGTAGAAATCACGTGCTTCTGAAGTAGGGAAAAATTGAAAGGATAAAAAGAACCAGTGCACAGTGTGTGTGGCAATTGAGTTGCAAGTAAAATCAATCAACAAAACAATTTTAGAGACAATAGGATAATGCCATTAAAAATATAGTCAACCAAGACAAGACACAAATGATGGCATATTGATCATGCCAAAGGTTTAGAGAGGTTACAAAACAAATGTAGAAAGTCATGTGATAGAATTAAGGGAATAAATGACATTAAAGATGTCACATAGTTGTTGGTATCAATATAGGGTAGATAAACAAAGGAATATAAATGAATGAGCATAATATACATGCCACATAAGATTTAGTTGGATAAAGTGAAATTGCTTTTTAGATATGAAATCAAAATTGTATGTATAAAATTTTTATTCATAAGTTAACACAAATTTTCTACCAGTATAGTGTGTTAATTTGAGTTGAGTTAAATGGACAAATGTGACTATCAATTTAATCTATTTAATTTTCTCTTTAAGTCAACACCAATGAATTATAGTGTTAAGTCTTTATCTCAACAACAAATACCATACCATAAAACTAATAAAAAATGCTGAGAACAACAAACAATAGACATTAACCCACAAAATGCAAAGATGTAAAAAACTATAAAACAACACCCTAAAACATATAGGAACTTACAACTACCTCGTTTCTCACTTCCAACACAATAGACATAAACCCTCTCAATAGACACATATTTCACCCTCTTGAAACAATCAAAGCAAACTAGTAAACAACACAAACAGACACAAACAACCTGAGCAAACGAAGAAACAATACAAATAATACTTTGTTTGATAGACTTAAAACTTCCATAGCAAATAATACGAACAATGCTCATTTTCATCCAATACATTGAAGTGCAGCTGGCATGCATGCATGCACATAAACAATTACTTCCATTCTTAATCATGGCCAACAGACAAATTGACATTAATGAATTGTAGTGTTTAAGTCTTTAACTCAACAATAGACACTAACCCATAAAAGTAGTCAAGGAAAGCGAGGAATAGACCTTAACACATAAAATGCAAAGATGTAAAAAACTATAAAATGACACTATAAAAGACATACAAACTTACAAACGCCTCATTTTTTAGTCCCAATACGATAGACATAAACCCTCTTAATAGACACAGATTTAATGATTTTATACCCAAACATTTTCCACTTATATCTAATTTTTATTTTCATTTAATAAATTCAAGTGAAGTTGGCATACATGCGTGCAAAAAAAATATTAGTTCCATTCTTAATCATGACCAGCATAGAAGTGAACACTAACAAATTATGGTGTTAAATTTTTAAGTCAACAAGAAAGACTAACCCATATATGCACTCAAGACACAAACAACCTGAGTAAATGAATAAACAACACAAATAATACTTTGTTCGACATACTTAAAACTTCCATAACAAATAATACAAATAATTCTCATTTTTGTCCAATACATTGAAGTGTAGCTCACATGCATACGTGCACAAAAACAATTACTTCCATTTTAAATCATGGCTAGCATACAAATTGACATTAATAAATTATGGTGTTAAGTCTTTAGCTCAACAACAGACACTAATCCATAAAAGCAATCAAGCAAAGCGAAGAATAGACCTTAACACATAAAATGTAGACAACAATAAAAAATAAACATTAATCCATAAAATGCAAAGATGTAAAAAACTATAAAATGACACTATAAAAGACATATGAAATACAATAGACATAAACCCTCTCAATAGACACAAATGTAATGATTTTATACCCAGACATTTTCCACTTACTTAGACCTAATTTTTATTTTCATTTGATAAATTCAAGTGCAGTTGGCATGCATGTGTGCACAAAAAATACTAGTTCCATTCTTATTTCATGACCAACACAGAAGTCAACACTAATGAATTATGGTGTTAAGTCTTTAACTCAACAAGGGAGACTAACCCATATATGCACTCAAGACACGAACAACCTGAGCAAATGAACAAACAATGTAAATAATACTTTGTTCGATAGAATCAAAAATTCCATAGCAAATAACATGAACAATTCTCATTTTCATCCAATACATTGAAGTGCAGCTAGCATGCATGCATGCACAAAAACAATTACTTCCATTCTTAATCATGGCTAGTAGAAAAATTGACATTAATAAATTATGGTGTTAAGTCTTTAACTCAACAACAGACACTAATCCACAAAAGCAGTCACGCAAAGCGAAAAATAGACCTTAACACATAAAATGCAGACAACAACAAACAATAGACATTAATCCATAAAATGCAAAGATGTAAACAACTATAAAATGACACTATAAAAGACATGAAATACAATAGACATAAACCCTCTCAATAAACACAAATGTAATGATTTTATACCCAGACATTTTCCACTTACTTAGACCTAATTTTTATTTTCATTTGATAAATTCAAGTGCAGTTGGTATGCATGTGTGCACAAAAAATACTAGTTCCATTCTTATTTCATGACCAACACAGAAGTCAACACTAATGAATTATGGTGTTAAGTCTTTCACTCAACAAGGGAGACTAACCCATATATGCACTCAAGACACGAACAACCTAAGCAAATGAACAAACAACGTAAATAATACTTTGTTGGATAGATTCAAAAATTCCATAGCAAATAACATGAACAATTCTCATTTTCATCCAATACATTGAAGTGCAGTTAGCATGCATGCCTGCACAAAAACAATTACTTCCATTCTTAATCATGGTCAATAGACAAATTGACATTAATGAATTTTATAGTGTTAAGTCTTTAACTCAGCAACAAACACTAACCCATAAAAACAATCAAGAAAAGCGAAGAATATACCTTATCACATAAAATGCAGACAACAACAAACAATAAACATTAACCCATAAAATGCAAAGATGTAAAAAAACTATAAAAGACATGAACTTACAAATGCCTTTTTTTTGCTGCCAATACAATAGACATAAACCCTCTCAATAGACACAGACTTAATGGTTTTATACCCAAACATTTTCCACTTACTAAGACCTAATTTTCATTTTCATTTAATAAATTCAAGTGTAGTTGGCATGAATGCGTGCAAAAATAATATTAATTCCATTTTTAATCATGACCAACACAAAAGTCAACATTAATGAATTATGGTGTTAAGTCTTTAACTCAACAAGAGAGACTAACCCATATATGCATTCAAAAATAGCTAACAATACGCATTAACCCATAAAATGCAGAGATGCAAAAAACTATAAAACGACACTGTAAAAGATATAAGAACTTACAAACGCCTCATTTGTTAATTCCAAAATGATAGACATAAACCCTCTCAAAAGGCATCAATTTCACCCTCATTGAACAATCCAAGCAAATAAAAAATGAAAGTGTAAAAAATACAGGAACTTACAAATGCCACCTGTGTCATTTCCAACATGGTAGATGTAAACCCTCTCAACAGACACAAACTTCAGCCTCATCAAACAACCTGAGCAAATGAACAAACAACACATAATATTTTGCTCGACAAATTTTAAACTTCACACTATAAGCCACTAATGATGCCTACACTTAATCTACTCACAATAAATGAAAATTCACAAATAGTAAATGCAAATGTACTGCTTAAAATGCCATGCGCCGCCACAAACGGTGGGTGCCAAGACATGACAATACCAAAAAACTCATGAAATATTTCCAATAGCAAAGTTCGTTACAATAATTAAATAAATTACAAAATGATAAAACTACGACGAAAATACCAACAACCAATGAGAAAATTGCAAAAAAAATTAATAAATTGCTTTTACTAAATTAATCCCCAAAACATAAGCATAGTGATATATATATTTTATCGGCATGATTTTTGATGCACCATTTGAATAGGCAACATTCTGTGGGAATGAAAATTCGCAAATAGTAAGTACAAATGTATTGCTTAAAATGCCATGCGTTGCGAGAAACAATGAGTGCCAATATAATAATTAAATAAATACATTAGAAAATGACAAAACCACGAGCAAAATAGCAACAGCTAATGAGAAAATTGCAAAAAAAGTCAATAATTTGTTTTTAATAAATTATTCCCCAAAACATCAGCATAGTGATTACGACATTTTAATAGGCAATATTGAGGCAAAAATATTAGTCTCCCGCCTAAAAGACATATAGGGATTAAAAAATAATTCTTAAATAATTCAATATAAATAAAATACTTAAAAAATCTTCAATAATTCAATATAAAATAAAGGTATCTAAACTAGTGTCGCTACACACATCCCTAAAACATGCGCACATGTTTGAAATACCGAATGCAGTAAAAGCGGGTCATCACCCCGACAAACCGAACCGCGCGATTACCAAGCCTGAGGGAATCCACTTACGTGGCAGAATTTGAAGCGTCCATTTCAGAAATGTACGGTTAGATATTAGTCCACACTTAAAAATGAAGTCAAAGTGGGTGCACCGTGCAAGCAACGGAGAGAGGAAGGCACAATCACAGCGTGCTTTGTGTTGCGCTCGCTTTTGCTTGTGGCGGTGCTCTTCATTCATATATTCTCCAGAGAATTTCGGCTTCCTTACTGTTGTGGTACGATGTATTTCAAACACCCTTTTTATTTCCCAAATCTCATGTTTGCTTCCGTAGCGGATCTTAGGTACCTTGGATCCGCGAGGGGTGATAGAATTTTGAATCTGAAATCAGTTCGGCGATTTGGGTTTTCTAACCGATTGCTTAGAAATTGTGGGTTCTTCTTATTTTCTGTAGTGGTTGTCTATATAGACTAAAACTGTATACGTGTGTGTTTTCTGTATGGCGTGAAAGTGAGTGAGCATTTGGGTGTGCTGATTTTAGTTGATGATTATTGAACGCCGTAAAAGTGCTGTCTGGAAGTCCTCCTCATTAGAGTGGCATTTCCGTCGTTGGAAATTTAGTTACATATCAATGTGTGTTTCATTTGTTTATGTGGAGCTCAATCATAAGAGCAAGTTTATATAGAGAAAACTTGTCTTCTCTTGGGGAATTTTTTCAGCACCTTCCATCTAAGACGAAACAGGAAACTCACTCTTTCTTAAGGATGCGATCGATCTTAAGTACTTGCTTTAATACGGGAATGTAGATAAAAACAAAAAATTGTATAAACGGTTTACAAAGAGGTAGTACGCCTAAGCAGTAGGCATCAAATATTACAAAGCTAGCAAACTATTATCAAAGTTAACTAAGTGTTAATTTTTTTTTCCCAGTCGTAATCATAACACAAACAAGAAACATCAGTCATTACACATAATTACCAACCTCATGATGACCACCCTTACAAGAGGACTCCTGTTGGGCTTTCTTCTCCGCCTCTTCCTCATCTAAATTCTTCATAATATCTTGAATCCCATACAGTGCCCTGCACTCTATCTTGGATCTACCTGTCTACGAAAGGAGGATAATAGCTATCTGTCCTGTAACTCTAGTTCCCAGTGGAATAGGGAAGCTAGTTAGGAATCATCTACAGACAGACTGATGATGAGTCAGACTCCACCAGAGGGACCTTTTCAAACTTTTCAAGTTTGCAAAGTTTGAACCTCAGTTTTGGCCGGTTGCCTTTCTAGGACCCTCTGCTCTTTTTTCTGCAACGAATCAGCTATCTCCATAAGTTGTCTGTACAGGTCTGCAACAAGAGGAGTAGCCATCTTGACCACATTCCCATGAGCACTCATCTCTACAAGAGTTTCAACAGGTATTAAACTAACATTGTGTTCTGTATCCATGCCCAAATCACATACATCAACTGTGAAGAATGTATCGGAAGCAATCTGATGAGAATGAAAGATAGGCTGCCCTTCTGTAGCATTAACTGTAACCCTAACACTGTCCATAGCGGGTACACCTGCAACAACTGAATAAGAACAATTAGGAAATTAGAAAGATTTGGGAAGTACCCATCATGCCTCAAGAATCTCGGTCAAATTTGGGGATTCCATTGTTCAAGAATATCACGAACTCTAGCTCAGGTACTTTCAGCTGAATCTTAATCTGCAAAACAATAATTTGGTAAATTACTAAGTTGCTGGATCTGGTAAGGGTATGTCAGTACGGAAATATTTTTTTCTCTTGGCTATGGTACGTTTGGGTACGGCTGTATAATATATATATGTGTTTTTTTTTTTTAAATTTAAAAAATATACTGAATTGTAAATACATTTGAAAGTATGATACTTCATCTTTAATCAATGGTAGTGATAAAGATAAATGCCAATTGATAGTTCAAAATTTCAATATTATGTCATATATCATATATGTTTAGGATGATTCAAATGAAAATCATTATAATTACAAAATTGAAATAAATACAATAAAAAATTTGTATAATTGCCTTCAATCTTCATCAATCATCAAAAGGATCTAGATCAAGGTCATTGTTTGGTTCCACATTATTTGAACTACAAGTAAATGCAATGCCACTCCCACTAGGTGCATCATGTGTAAGAGTCTTATCATTATCATCTATAGTGACTCTAGTGAGCTCTACAAAAGATGCATCCAAGTTGGTACACTTAGGGGCTATGTCCCAATTCTTCGTTGACCTTCCTTGTAGCGGTCTTGCTTATGTGATAGAAGACGCAAGTTGGAATGGACATAAACGGAGTCTTTTGCTTTTTTTGCAGCCAATCGGTTATGATTCACTAAGTGGATAAAGGAGTATGCACTCCAATTCCATTAAGATGAAGAAGAACTTGCAACTTGTTGAAATTGGAGAGAACCTATACAGCTTAATAATAAAAAATGCAAAATAAATTAAAGAACTGTAAGTAATAAAGTCTACAATACAAATGTCAAAAAAAAAAAAAAACTTGTGATAGAATCTTGATTGCAAGAGGCTGAAGGAACAAATAATCTTGCCCATGGAGGTACCACCATGTTATGTCCCCTTTTGAGCCTAACCAACATTGTCAACCATTAGCCTATTCCATGAGTTCTCGAAGGCTAATTTGGTTGTTAAGGGAGCTCCAAAGTTCTTGGAGAGGTGTTAGTTCATCATAATTCCAGTTTTTTATTGTGGCATTGAGCTTACTTGTTAGTGTGTTTTGCAATGATGCTTTCAAAAGCATTTTCGAACATTTGGTTTGTGCTCCACATTTCTTGGAGCCCATTGCTATTTTTAGAAAGTCACTATTTCAGCACCAACTTTGTCGCTTGGCGAGAGTTACACCTAGGCTCATTCAATTTTAGTATTCGATGCTTTGGTCGTGCTTTTCGCAAGTTAGGTGGATGATTTTAAATAAATGCTTAAGTTATAATATTTTATTACAAAGTTACATTTAAATGTTTATTTAAATATTAAAAGTGACTCGCTTTATGGACATGGGTGTGTTGCAAGGTGTGTGCCCTTGGTCTCCTTGTGTTGTGCAGTGTAGCATTCGGGTTCATGACATGGCTTAACCACCTCCCATGGATTCATTAACTCTAGTAGTTGTATCGGGCATTAACAGGTTGACCTTTTGGTGCAATAGCAACCATCTTTGCAACAATTGGTATCAGAGCCTGGGTCACAGGTTTGAACCCCTCGCTTGCGTTGGGGGGGGATTGTTGCAAGGTGTGTGCCCTTGGTCTCCTTGTGTTGTGCAGCACAATGCTCGGGTTCATGACATGGCTTAACTGCCTCCATGGATTCATTAACTCTAGCGGTTGTATCGGGCATTAATAGGTCGACCTTTTGGTGCAACGGCAATTGTCTTTGCAACAAGGCGACCAAGGGGAGATATTTTAAAAGTAATGTTAATTTATCCCATTTGAGGCATTGAAAAAGGTGACATAAGGGAGTTAATTAAAAAAGTATTATTTTATTCCCCAAAGAAGTGTGTTGCGTTTTTGGGAAGGAAATAAAATAACTTTTTGGAGCTCATTTGCATTATGTGGAATTTTGAGAAAGGTTATGCTGCTGGTTTGAACTCTGTTCGTCCAATAACTTTGTGAGGATGAAAACCTTCATGAGGTATATCATCCATGATGGTGAAAGATCTTCCCTAATTGATTACTGATAGATTCATTCAAAGTCTATGCTTGTGTTTCATTGCTAGGATTTTGAGGCTTGTGTAAAAAGGGGGTTTGAATGCAAAATCTTTTGAGGATTCTTCGAAAAAAGATTTTGAAGAGATACTTGCAGATTGAAAGATTGTTAGGAAAACATTTGGATGCTATATTTGAAGTTTACAAAGCACAGTGCTAGGCGAAATTTCTATATCAATTCAGATGCCATCTTGGAGGAGTTTGTATGGTTGGCGCTAAGTTGTTTTAAGTGTCGGGGCAAATTGCACTCTTTCTATGTGTCACACTTTGGTTGAAGAAATGTATCAGTGCCTTTATAGATCCTTTTCTATTGTTTGGGTGTAAACTTGTTTATTTGAGGCTCACGTGGCGTTTAGAGGAGGTTTGCGAGAAAAACATTGAGGTGTTGGAGGAATAAGGGTTGAATGCAACACATAGGAGGGAATACTAAGTGGGATGTGGTAATTTGGATGCCAAGCGCTTCTAGTTTGATGTAATATTGGAATCACAACCCCAAGGTGATGCTGTTAGAAGTAGTCACTAGTAGTTTTTGTTGTTAGTAGGCAGATTTCTGAGCATATACAGCTACATCACTCATTGGGACATGCTTCAATAGTGTCTATTTGTGTGACAACTGCATTGTATCATTGTGGATCTACACCATTTGCTATTATATAATAGCTCTTGTAATTTTGAGTTTGTAACAACAAGCATAGAATCAGAGATCAATATATAATGTTGGAGTTTGAGGTCAAATTGTTGTTATTATTTGTTTCTTTATGCATGCAAAGTGTTGTTGAAATGTTCATGATAATTCCATGCATTGTGGGGTTTCGTTTGAACAAACATTATCTCAAATTGTAATTTTGAATGATCCCATACCAAACACATTGAAACAATTACTATGAAAAGTGTTTGGCGAAATGCTTGCATGATGTGGGTTTTTGGAAAAATTGGGTTAAAAAGCTGAGGGTGGTCTTTATAGTGGTAGCAGAGCTCAGAGCATCTTGCTAGCCTGTTGGGTATGAGCGATGCATCTTGGTACTCATCACTATTATGTGAGGAGAAACATGTCAAATCCAAACGTTGATACTCAACGAGAGATTGAATAGGAAGAAGAAATAGATCTTTTTGAAATGGGTGAAAGAAGAATAGAACCATCTAGTTTGGAAAATATGATGGATGATCTTACTAGGGCGTAGCATCAAATGATGCAACTAATGACTCAATCTCAGCAACAGATGGCTCAATCGCGACAACAAATTACTTAGATGTTTGCAATTTTGAATGATCCCATACCAAGACACATTGAAACAATTACTATGCAAAGTGTTTGACGAAATGCTTGCATGATAAAAGTCAAAAACATATGCAGGTTTTCTAAAAAAATTGAGTTGAAAAACCAAGGGTGTTCTTTACACACCATGTACAAGCATCTTCTTTGTATTGGTCTTGAAGAGCACAAATACTATGATCTCGTCCTAAGATGAACTTGCCAAACTCTTTTCTAACATTATTCACCAATTTTGGATCTAAGAAGAGTCTTTTGAATGCCAACTTGTACCCATTAGCAACTTGACTATCTCTATATGGTGCAGTTTTGCTTGGTAAAGCAACTATTTGTGCACTACAATATTTGGGAGATAATGTATATGTAAGGAGATGCAATAGTGTTTTCATCATGTTCTAGTGGTGATGAATGATTTTTTCCACATTTCAGAAAAATGTTTCTTTGGGCTCATTCTCTTTTTGTGCTATTGTGACCTTTATTTTTTTTATCATGGAGTCAATGTCATCATAGAATACCCCCAAACATGGCCAATCTGTATCAACAAACCTGATCATACTCATGATAGACTCAGTGAAACTCAAGACATAGTCCACACGAACCCACCAATTGTCATACAGGATCAATGACTTGACCTTTAGGGCCCTCTTTGAATTTGATTGCTTCCAAGTACTCCATTGGTTGCTAATAACCATGTCACCTAATGCCTCGCGCACCTTCACAAGTCGTCTCAAAACAATCATATGTGATGCAAATCAGGCCTCAACAACTTAGGATCATGTAAAAAATAAGTTAATAACACATTAAAATATATTTAAATTAAGATTAAAAAATAAATTAAATATTTAAATTAAAATTACCTCCAACAATTCCAAATTCGAGAAAGTCTTGAAAATGCCTTGTGACATGTGGTGGTTTGTCATAAACATTTGGATCTCCTCACCCTCATGGTATATAGCTTTCAGCCACTCTATTTGAGTGCCAATTGCTTACATCACCAAGTTAAGGGAGTGTACGGTGCATGGGTGTCCAAAAAATGTGTTCATACCTTTCCTCAACTAAAGCACTTGCAATTTTTCGCATTGTTCGTAATGACTTGGACAACATTTTTAGGACCCACCATCTCTATGGACTCAATGAGAATTTTAGAAATGAATTTTGCATCCTTCATTTGCCCCTCACAATCAACCGCCTTCAAAAACATTGCCCCTTTGGGGGACACTACAATAATATTTTTTAAAGATTGGTTTTTACAATCTTTCCATCCATAAAAAAACAATAATCCAAGTATCCTTGATTGGTTTGATGATGTCTCTACAAATTCTTTTTCTCTTGCCAATAAGGTGGTCTCACCAAGTTGATAGGAAAACCATTAGCATACCCAAGACCTGTGAAACTAGAAAGTGCACTATTGATTGACACCGCTATTTCCCGCCAATATGGTGATCTCACCAAGTTGATAGGAAAACCATTAGCATAAATGCAACGTGCAAATTTTTTCCTCTACAATGTCTCTTGCTTCATTTTGAAAAGAGCCTCTTTAGTGGGAAGGAGTGAGATCTTCTGCTTGGATAGAGGGTGTCCCCAAGAAAGGATGTCGAGAGGCCATTACTAAATTTGTAGGAAAACTCATAGATGTTTTCTTTGCTAAAGGATAAGATCCTAATTTTGCTCTTTCACTCACAACATCAACTTCTTTTTGTTCTTTAATGAATGCCATCATTTTTTCTTTTGGCAACCCCTTCCCAGTTTTCCCTTCACATCTTCTAATCCCTTTCCCATTTTGTACACATAAGTGAGCTTTCACTCGACTCTACAAGCTCTTAAATTGGACTCTACACTCACCACAATTCCAAATGAATGCCCCACCTCTTGGAAGTTGTTCAAGCATCGTAACATAATTCCATAAAGGAGATGCTTGATCAATTTTAAATATTTTGTTTGTATCAATACCCACTAAACTTGAGCCAGTGGCCATTCCAAATAGATTGAAGTTTGATTTTGCTGTTATAAGAAAAATATAAAATCTTAAATAAATAAATAAATGGAACCCTACAATATATAAATCGGCTACATTTCAAAATGCAAAAATGAATAAAAATGGCTAAGCAAAGTGTGTTAGGAGAAAAATGAAGTTTCATAGAGGTGAAATATAGGTTTAGGGGTCATTTTTGTGGTTTTTTTGTCGCTTTTTACCTTTAAAAAAAAATTATTTTTTCGTTTTGGGCACCAGCGACAAGTTTGTGCATGCGGGAGCGCTTGGGAATGCCCAGGAGCATCCAAGGAATGCCCTAGCCACCTTGGGATCCCTGGGCGCTCTCGTCACCACTCTTGGACTTATGTCATTTGGGAGTGGGCATGAGGTACATTGGGGAAGAACCCGGTAATGTAGGTAAATTACTTTATCGATGAAGCTAGTAGGATTTCTTCTCTCTCTAAAGAAGAACATGGCATTTCTTTTCTTTAATAAAAACTACAAAATCTCAATAGAACAAATAAGCAACAATTTTTTGAAAAATTAAAATTTTTGCTAATTTAACAAGAATCAATCTATTTGATGACACTAGTCCAACCTACATTGCATGGAGTCAAAGCCTTAGCCCAAAGTAAACACCCATTTAAAATGTTCTTTCATGCATCTCTAGCAAAGGGACCATAAAAACAAATGTTGGAAAGTATCATGCAGCCTGCACACAAAATATAGCCCATCACCAAATCCCAATTCAACAACTGAACCTACAACAAGCTTTTGATGCAAGTGCAACTGTCTGAAACAGGCTTTCTTAGGTTCAAGACAAGAAGGCTGAATGACAACAAACTCCATTTTTATTCTCTACGAGCCAAAAAACACTTTCCATTTATCTTTCAACACCAACAAAGAGAATCAGATTGCTTCAACATACTGTAAAGTTGCTTAGAAAGTAGGAAGTGATTTCTAGAAAGGGAAAGCACTTGATATTATTCAAAATTTTATTTTCATTTTCTAGTTTAACTCTTCCCATTTCAGGTTTCAAAGCCTTCATAAGTGTTAGGGATTTTCACCTTGTTACATATGACTAACATAAGATTATGTATTCAGTTAATAGTCAACAACATGTACTAAATCTAAATGCAACATGTATGAAAGTAATGGAATATCATGCATTCACAAGATTAAACAAGCCAACAATATTTTTATGTTGGAATGTCATGCCCTCTTCTCAAGGGTAAGTCCAATGAAGACCCTTAGCCTATTATTTTATTTCCCATAAGCTAATTGGGTGGTGCAAAGGAAATAATTTAATAATTTAATTTAAGTTGTTAAAAAAATAACTTTAAGTTATATTAAAAAAGACAACTTATGTTTTATTATTTAAAAAAAGGTTGTTTGAAAAAAGGGGACCAAAAGTGGCGTTATGATTGGGGGTCCAAATTAAAAAATAGTTTGAAAGGAGAAAGAGGAAAAAACTGAAAATAATAATTTTTCCTCGAAAAGCCTATATAAGGAGTTAAGGAATGGAGAGCTTTACCATTTCATATTATCGAATTCATTTCCTTGAAGATTGAACCTTGTTCTTCTTTTTTGCCCTACGATGAAAACTTTGGCAAAAAATGGATTCAAGGATGAAAACCCTCTTATTCATTTGAGTAATTCCATTGAGGGATTACCATTGAGTTGAGCAATTACATGAAGTTTTCCAGTTTCAGTTATTTCAATTGTGTGAGGCTTTCAGGATATATTTTAGTTTGGCGTTTTGTGTGTGTGTGCATTTTTCGGTACCTGAATGAGATGATTCTAGATTATTTATATTGATGAGATTATTGTGTGAAACCTTTAAATGTTTTTATATTATATTGTGCCATTTCCTTGGTTAGTTGAACTTCTTATTGATGTCCATTATCATTAAGAGCTGATTGTTGTTATTAAAAGTTATTGTTTTTGAAATTAAAGGTACTATCATACCTTTTTATGCTTTATCCTAGCCCTTGTACTCTCAAGAAAGAGTCACTGCACTTTTTTATCTGGTGCACTTATTTGGTGTTAAAAAGGAAGCCATACCAATTTAATATTGGTGTGGTTCAATGGGAGGTAACACTTGAATGATATGAAAGTTGATTATTGAAGTCATACCATGCCAAAAGGGGACCATAGCTATACAAGTAGCTAGTTTAAACTATGTTTTTCTAACAATCAACATTGAGGTAATTTGTAACCATTTGTTGATATTCTAATTTCTTATTTGGCAGTTGTACTTCTTGTTGTTTAACATTTTTGTTTTTGATTAGGGGAAAATAGGTTTTGATGGGGCCTTGAAACCCATTACAAATAGGTTTTGGAGGGACTTGAAACCCAAACCAAGAAAAGTATGCAAATAAAAAGATAAATCACAAACCCTTAGCAGCCCATCTGCAGCAACACCAAACAGAAAATATAGGACTACACCAACTACACAAAGGTTTTGAAGGGACCTTGAACCCTATACAACAAGGTTTTGACCGGGACCTTAAACCAAAGAAAAGAAAGGGACCTAAAACTCTAACAGGAAATAAGAACCGCCTGAGCCAGCTAGGGAACCATTAGCCTGTAACAGCTAGACTACAACATAACACTGAGCAGCAACACCCAACAAATCTAAACTCCCCATCTCAATAGGGAAGTTAAAAATCAAAACTAAACATTGAAGAGCTTCAGCCTTCTCAGAGCACCAACCAGCCCGAAACACTAACCCAACCTCCACCTCAATAGGAGAAGGCTCCCCTCTATAGGAGATGATGAAATGAGAACCTTTGCCACATAACATAGATCTTCTCACCAAATCCACAACACCCCTCTCCACCTCAATAGGCAAGGGTTCTACCTCAAAATGAGCAGTCTCCACATCCATAGAAAACATCAATTGTAGAACTCAATAGAAAGCAACTACTCCCATAGAAATGATAGACATGGCATCCTTTGGTATAGCAGCAAACTAGAGCTTGAAAGAAGAAAAAAAACACTCCTCAGGCATCAGTCTTGAGAGAAGATACTTTTGAGCCTTTAGCATAAACCTTTGAAGGAGCTTAGCCATTTGGAAGAACACACCCCCAACCTGCAAATCGAACTTTAAAGTCCAAAAGGGGAAGAAAAATAGCACATCATACAAAACTGGGTCCAACAGAAAGACAACCTAGACATGAGAGGAACACCCAAAGGAGGATCAATCCCCATCAATAGGAAAGGCATTAAAGTGTAGAAGGGGATCCAAAACTCAAGCTCAAACAACAAAACCCTCTCAAACCAAGAAGAGAGGCAAAGGGGGACGCCTCTAAAAGCCAAGCAAAAACCAAGCCCGTAGGCAAGAAGCGAACCACCCAAAAATAGAGAACAGCAGGGGAAAAGACACCCCCACAGCCGCTCACCAAAGAGATCCTCCAAGCAACACTAAGGAGGCAAAAAAAAATAGCACAGGGAATCTTCATAAAGAAGACCAGCGATAGAACAACATCCTCCAAAGAGAAACCACAAAACAAACTAACAGGATGCACTAGAAAGAAGAGAAAGCACTGAGGCTAGGAGGCACAAGGACAAAAGCACCCATATTAGAAAAAGAGACAAACTGCAGGGGAAAGAGACACACCCTCAGAGAAAGACAACAACAAGTCCATAAAGAAGACCGTCGACAGGAACAAGAGACCCACTCAAACCCCACAAAGATCCGCAAACAAAAGTAGCGAAGGGTTGCAAAACACATAGCAGGTCAAAGAAGCCTCCATGAAGGCAAGAGAAGACACCTTCACAAACCCAAATGCAGAAGAGGAGTTCACGAGAAGGTGAGCTTCAAATCGCACGAGCACCACAAACCCCTCAAACACAATGGCCCAACCTCTGCCAGGAAGAGCAACAATGGCCACTTGAGGGAACCCGACGCCAAAAACCCATGCTAGAGAACCACAAGAAGCCGGAAATCCACATCGTCTTCATCAGAATCTAAGTCTCCGCCCTCATCGTCGCTTGAAGATTTCAAATTTGGAGCCCTGCTCAATCACAACCGCTACATTTTGCTGTTGCTTTCTTTAGTTTCTAGTTCTAAATTCAAGAGTTCTTTTAACATTTTTGTTGATCATCATTAGTATTTTGGATTAAAAACTAATATTTGACATTGTAAATTTTTGTGTGTTTATTGCCAAAAATATTATGTTTAGAAGTGGATTTAAATATTGTAAGTCT
>VDFB02019718.1:0-13548 GCA_007258455.2 Sequoia sempervirens
TTTTGGGATTTCCCTAAATCTTGCCCTAGAATCACAAATATAATGTAGTTAGGGTTTTTAACTCACCAATTAAATGCCTTAAGCCAGATAAATCTTGGTTTAGATCTTACAATTAGGTTAGATACCATTGGAATATACTTCATATGATCAACATTAATGACTTATCTATTTAAATCATGTAGATACATAACTATTTTAAAACTATCTACACATTATCCATAATGCATAGTGGAATTCTTAATCATAATAGGATTTGGATGAGGAACATGATAAGTCCACCCGAAGCTATCCATACCAAGCCCAAAAGCATGAGCGTCCCAAACAACCTGCCCCTTGGCCCAAGCGGCAGGAACATCCAAACTAAGGCAATTCCATCCTCGGGTGGTGTGCTTGGCGGATAAACTTGTATCTGCTTTCCCTATCCATGTTGCCTTATCTGCCCCTCGTATGATTGAAACTCCTTGAACCCATCCTAACAACCAGTCATAGTTTGGCTTGATAGGAAAGCCTTGAAAGGGGTGCTTGTAAACTACTCAACCCACCTAAGCCCAAGAGCACAAGCGTCCCAGACAACCCACCCCTTGGCCCCAAGTGGCAGGAATGTCCAAACTAAGACAATTCCACCCTCAGAGTGGCCTACTTAGCACAGGAGGCCTATAAACAACATCCTCCTAATTCTATCCATATTCTACTGCTGCTGCCATCTGAATGCAAATTTATTTATTATTACTCAATGATTCGATGATTCTCTTCTTTGAGATGGATCTCCTTTAATATCCCGGGAAAAACATGGCTTTTCCACCGTATCTCTCCATTGTCTAGGGATATGTCCCTTCATAGGTTGAGCGCTGCCTTATTTCTTGTTGCTACTGCACTTTAAATTTAATCGATGTCTTATACATATATTTAATCGCTGCCCATTAAATAAGCTTGATCGTTATCATTCAAGTTGGCCCATAATATTGTTGTTTATATATAAACATCACACATAAGGTCGGCCACCTATGGGTAGTTTAAGTTGATTTTATTAATTTAATTAACTCCTTTATACTAGTCGGCCAGGATTTAATATTGCAATTGTGGGGAAATGACAAAATTTGGATTCTCTCGTCTTTAAAAGGGGATTCAAAGCCAATTTTTAAGGGTTTTGGAAAAAGTTTTGAGGAATCTGAGAAGACTTTGGGCAGTGACTCAATTGCTTCTGTGTCTTACTTTTTTTGGTACATACTACATAGTCAATGATTGCAATTTTCTGTAATAACTATACATACTCTGATCTGAGTGTATATGAGTACACACTCTCAATGTGTGTCATCTCCATTTTGTGATCCAATATTCTTTTGAGCAAAATAATCAAGTATTGTAATGTTCATCAATGCACATTTGTTGCATTCATGTTATTTTCATTGTTAATTGTGTTCAAGTATCATTGCAATTTCTTTCATTGAAGATGATAAAGAATATTGCTGGCACATAATGGATTTTGAAGTAGGGTCACACTGTTAGCCCTTTGCAGGTCAAATTAATACAAGTTGATAATTCTAGATTGACCATTGGAGTATATTGATTGTTATGAATGAATATGTATGTTGTATTGACTCTGTTACTTTGAATAAGCACCGATCAGTCCAATTTCTCCCATAGCCTCAAAATTGATCTTACAACGATAAATCTTAAATCAACCATTTTATATTTCTGTATTTGTTTGAAATACTCATATCTAAAACAACTAGATTCACAAATCCTTGTCATAAGTATACGAGAGTTAATCTGCTAGGCGCTAAGTCATAGATCTGTAGTGTTTTTACACTCAGTGTCATAAAGGGAGACCCACCTAGATTTTATAGAGCTTGAAGTGCAGAGGAAAACACTATTGAAGGTGTTTCTTGTTCGTTGGCCTAGCTTTGTGATGACCCGCCTTGTAGAAGACAATCAACAATGCAATGAAGCGGCCAAATTCTTTACATTTTGGCATTCATATTGTTGTTTAAGATTATTATATCCAAGTGGCTAACCATATCCACATTATTACTCTTGGCCGACCACACTTAGAAAGAGACATATATATATCCATGATGATTGCCTTAGGAATATGCAAAAAAGGCAGTGATTAAATATATAAGAGAGCAGTGATCAGTTTATAAACAAAGGGTTATGTCCTTTCAAAAGGATATCACCTTTCAAAGTGACGTGTCTCCTCATTTAAATGTGAAGATATAAATGACATTTGAGGAGTAAAAAGGAAGGGATACACAACAGAAATCCATGGGAAGGAAGAAGCAGATTAGATACAAGAAAAATAAGGAGTGGAAATAATAAGAGATCTATTGGAGTGATTATTAGCAGAAATATATTTGGGAATTAAGTTCAATATAATTATAATTATATATAAATAAAATATATACGTATACAGGATCATGCAATAGTGATTATTATAAATCTAATTAGAAATATATATATATATATATGCGTGTGTGTGGTTTATATACGATTATGCAATAATGATGCTTGCATCAATTATTGAGCCTTATAAGTTGTTGATGTATGATAGCTTAGGTCTAATATAAACAATGATTGCTATAAGCATCATCACTGTTTATATTAGATCTATCACTCTTATATTTCTGGAAATCAGTAAATCGAATTCAAATAAGATAATGATCAAAATACATCTTGAATAAACTCTGTATTCTTAATCGCCAGTTTTTGTGAAGGCACGTATTTGTTTAAAACTCGAATGGTGTTCTGGAACCCACGCACTGAATGGATCACATCCTCTCAAGAGGCGTGTCCCTTCGAGTATGATACCCACGCGCTCAAGGAATCACGTCCCTTGAGCGGACGTGTCTCCAAGTGTGGAGACACGTCCTCTCAAGAGACGTGTCTCTTGGAGGCGGGTCTTCCTCATACATATAATGAATCCATTCGTAATTTGCAGATCATCGAAATCCATTAATGTTCTGCATCCAGTACATTCTACAGCAAAGAGAAAGAATTCAGAAATCGTACATTTGTCTCAGTATTTTTCTCAGAATTTCTGTCATTAGTTTATTCGTAGTATTAGGATCCCATCCTGTGATCAGATTTGTTTGCATTTACATGGTATCAGAGCAAGGTTGTGTGAATCCTAATCAAATCTGAATACCAATCTGCTCAAGAAAAATTTGTATTTTCCAGAATTGAATTTACTTCACATTCTTCATAATGTCAAGCGTGATCAGATTTGAAGATCGCCTTGCAGGAGCAGACAATTTCACATCATGGAAATTTAGAATCATGATGATCCTTAGAGAGAATAAATTAGATTCAATTGTGAAAGAAAACTTGGTGGAACCAAAGTCTGAAACTGAGAAAACTCAATGGACAGAAAACAATGAAAAGGCCATGAAAATCCTAGTAGATGCAGTTAGGGATCACATAGTGCCCATCCTAGCAAAACATGAAACTGCATACCACATGTTCAAATCTCTTGAGAAAACTTATGAGATTAACAACACATACAGGACTCTTGCTTTAAAAAGGCAAATCAACAATGCTCAAATAAACAAAGGAGAGTCCATTAATGCATATTTTATGAGGATTACTGACCTAAGAGATCAACTATCCACAATTGGATATCAGATTGATAGCAAAGAATTAACTCTAATTGCACTAGGTGGCCTACCAAACTCATGGGAGTCTTTTGTTCAAGGAATAAGTGCAAGATCCAAACTCCCTAAGTTTGACAGGCTAAGAACTGACTGCCTTCAAGAAGAAACAAGGCTCTCCTCAAAAGAAAACAAACAGAAAAACTTAGATGAGGATATTCATGCACTCAACACATCGTCTAATAAAAGGAATAAGAAAAACACCTACAAGAAAGGATCTTTTAAAAGAAAGAGAAATCCCAATGGAAAGGGATCCTCTAAGAAGAAAGACATTTCTCAAGTCCAGTGCTTTAGGTGTGATCAATATGGCCACTATGCAATGAAATGCCCTGATAGAACAAAGCAACAAGCATCCTTTGCTAAAGTAGGAAAGTCAAATTCAGATCATGAATCTGAGAACTTTGTGTTCTATTCAGCATTATCTAGTCAAGTATCTAACAATTTCAACAACTGGGTAATTGATAGTGGTTCTTCGAGGCACATCACAGGGTTCAGAGAACACCTTGACACTATGTCTGAAGAGTCTGATGAAGATGTTACAATTGGGGATGACTCTACACATCAAGTAAAAGGGGTTGGAACTTGCTCCATTACATTGAAATCTGGTCTCTCCCTTCAACTTTCTGGAGTCTTATTTGTACCTGGTATAAAGAGGAATCTCATATCCATCTCCGCACTTGAAGACAATGGTTATAGAGTTACCTTCATGGATGGGAAAGTTCTAGCATGGCCTAAAAACTCAACAATCAAGAAAGCCCAAATCATAGGTGTAAGACAAGGGTACCTTTACAAACTTTGCACTGAAGTCAATCAAGCCCTTACCCTTAACACCTTTGATTCAAATGAAATCTGGCATAGAAGATTAGGACACCTTCATTTCCGTGCCCTATCTTCTATGGAAAAACTTGTTACAGGATTACCTAAGTTAAAATCATCTCATGAAGGAAATTGTAAAGGTTGTGCCTTAGGAAAGAATTCAAAGGGATCCTTTCCCACTAGTTTGAGCAAAACTCTTAATGTGTTAGATCTGGTTCATTTTGACTTATGTGGACCTATGTCTGTACCTTCTAAAGCAGGATTTCTTTACTATGTCATATTCATAGATGACTTCTCTAGGAAAACCTGGATCTATTTCCTTAAGTGTAAAGAGTCATTAGAAATCCTCAAAAGGTTGAAGGAGTTCAAAGCAGTTACAGAAAACTTCTCCGGGAAGAAAATAAAAACCTTAAGGACAGACAATGGGAAAGAATACACATCTGAAGCTTTTAAGGAATTCTGCATGAGTGTTGGAATTAAGAGGGAGTTCATAGTGGCTTACAACCCTCAACAAAATGGGGTTGCTGAAAGAAAAAATAGAACCATTGTAGAAGCTGCCAAAGCAATGTTGCTTGATCAAAACATTGAAATCTCCTTCTGGGCTGAAGCCTCTAGGACTGTTGTCTACATCCAAAATAGATGTCCTCATTCTCATCTTGACAACAAAACTCCTGAAGAAGCCTTCACTGGCATAAAACCTGACATTAGTCACTTTAGGATTTTTGGTTGTCCCGTCTATATTCATGTGCCCAAGGAGAAGAGATTCAAGCTTGAACCTTCCGGAAAGAAAGGGATATTTGCATGGGATATAGTGAAACCTCAAAACCTTGGGATATTCCTTGCAGGTCAAGAGATCAGAATTGAAGGCCAGTGGGAGATGTCATCTTTTGAAGGGAACAGTCAAGAGGGGCAAAGAGTTCTAATTTTGAATCCCTTTTCCCTAGAGTATAAAGAATGGAGACACTACTCACGAGATTCAAAGGAGCATCTTAAAATGTACACTGAACTTTTTAGCTTCCACTTCGATAGGGAATCTGGAGATATCGATGGCGGTAGGGAACCACTTTGGGCCAAAGAAGATGATCCAAAGAAGCGGAGAATCGTACAACACCCAAAGGCATTTGGGGAGAGTAAAGACCAAAAGCGTTTCTAGCTATGTACTCTCATGAGCGATATCATAAGCACCAGCGAACGTCGGTGTTTTAAAACCTTGAGACAAGCAAGCATGGAAAAGATGCAATGATGGAGGAATATGTTTGATCCATTTCTAAAATGATGTATGGGATGTTGTACCCTAGAACCAAGAAATCATTTGTCTCTTCAAAATGGCTCTTCAAAATCAGAAATATCAACCTGGCCCGATGGTAGTATGCGAAAAACATAAAACACATTTTGGCGAGAGGGTTTTCTCTTGGAAAACATTGATTCTGAGAAGGGAAACATTTTGTTACTTAAGATTTTTGCTCGGTGTAAAGGCGATGTTAACCATTGACAATAAAGGTTGGAAGATCCATCAAATGGATGGCCCGAAGGCTTCCTGAATGGAACCATTGAAGAGAATCTATCAAAGGAACAACTGAGGTTTTTTGTGATACATAAAGCGGACACATCTATATCTTGAGGCCGGAAGGGAAACTATTTATGGACTTAAACAGGCTCCCAGGGTCTGGTATGAAAGAATTGACAGCTATCTCTTGGGATTGGGATTTTCCAAAAATGAGGCTGACTCCAATCTCTACTTCAAGGTAATCAAAGGTGATATGCTAATAATTATTTTATATATTGATGACCTACTAATAACAGGAGAAGATCACCTCATTGCTCAAGGGAAGCAAGATCTAATTTCTGAATTTGATATGAAAGACTTAGGCATTCTACACTACACTCTGGGGTTTTGGGAGAGCAAAGCAGAAAATGAGAGGCATTGCCACTAAAACAAAAGTACTCACTGTTGACGATACATTTGGGAGCATTTGGTTATGGGCGATACCACCTAGCAAACCAACTAAAATTGAAGAAGCGGTGGTAGAATCAGAGTGTGCAAGATCAACACTTTCACAGGAACCGGATGATTGGATGCGATGTATCGCACGGTTAACTTACGGACGACATTGCTATACGTTGGTGTCATTTCTCGAGCCGATTCATGTGAATGAAGTTAAGCAATGGTACATGTGAAACCATATTCCACTTGAGGGAATACCTTCAAGGGCACTAGTGGATATGGTCTTCTTTACAAGAATGATCAACTAAGATGCTTGGTGCTGCGTTCAGGAGTTGTTTGAGTATAACTTGATCAAAAAAGCATTGGGATTGATTTGCTTCAGTTTAGGATCTGCTATGATCTCTTGGATTTGCAGAAAACAATCTTCAGTTGCACAGAGCTCAACAGAAGCTGAATACATTGCAGCCTCTATGGGTGCAAGAGAAGCAATTTGGCTTCGTAAATTGCTTGTGGGACTCTTCGGTGAACCCTTGAATCCTACAATTATTCATTGTGATAATCAAAGTTGCATCAAACTCTTTGTAAATCCTGTCTTTCATGATAGATCGAAGCACATTGAGATCCCCCCTATCTCTTGTAAGAGGTGGGTGGAAAAGTAATTAGGTTGGAGAGTATAAGCCGTTTTAAAATGATCAGAAACTATGAGACGATTTCTCACTAAGCCTCTATATGAGGAATGAAGAGGGTGAAGACACCAGGAAGAAACTTGGTATGGTTGAAATGTAATTTGTTATTTATGTTTGAAATACAAATTGTTTATAAATTGTACTAATATATATAAAGATGTTTTAATGTGTAAAACACTTTTGTCATGCGTGTGACTTCATGACTTTATGGGCCTACCTCCCCTGTGTACATTATTTGAAAGGTGACGATCTTTCTAATAATGAACACTTGTATTTGACATTGTAAAGTGACGACTCTACAATGATAAACTATCATGATAGATATCATGTGACTTGATATCTATAGATATGTCATGATAGTATCTCTTGGACACTTTGGTTGATATCATGGGACTTGATATCATTTGTAGATCATTGTGATCCTTAAGAGATAAACATGGTGGATATTTATATTCGTGGATATGCCATGAATTATGGTAGACATCATGTGACTTGATGTTAGTGCACATACCATAATAAAGATGTGTTATGAAGAATGTCATGTGTCTTGACAACCTTGAGAAAACATATCTTTGATATCACGTGTAAAGGTGATATCTTCACTTATTTGATTTGAAATATCTTCCCTAAGCTAAGAGGGAGTGTTGATGTATGATAGCTTAGGTCTGATATAAACAATGATTGCTATCATCACTGTTTTTATTAGATCTATCGCTCTTATATTTCTGGAAATCAGTAAATCGAATTCAAACAAGATAATGATCAAAATACGTTTTGAATAAGCTCTGTATTCTTAATCGCCAGTTTTTGTGAAGGCACGTATTTGTTTAAAACTCAGAGTGTTGGAACCACCTTGTTGAATGAAAGGATAAAACGTCCTTTCCGGGAGGCGTGGCCACTTTTCAGTATGATACCCCATGCGCTCAAGGGGAATCAAAAGTCCCTTGAGGGCCATCTCAGAGCCAAAGGAGACTTTCACGTCCCCTCAAGAGATGTCCCTTGAGTAGGTCATATCACCCTCATACATATAATGAATCCGTTTTGCGAATTTTGCGGATCCATCCGAAATCCATTATCAATTACGCATGGGTACATTCTCTGACAAGAAGAATTGTCATTATATTTGTCTCGATTATTTTTTACTAAAGTTTTCGTCATTGGTTTGCAATGAGAGTATTGGGATCCCATCAGTACAGTCAGATTTGTTTTGCATTTACATAAAAGTAATTATGATTTCTTAATATAAATATGGATAATAAATTCTTATTCGTTTGATTTTCATAAAGCAATCATATTAGGATTTGGCAAGGAAACATGTTAGGGAAGGGCAGTATAGGAATTGTCTTGGTTGGATGTTCTCACAACGTAAGTACACCACCCTAAGTTGGATGGGATTGTCTTGGTTGGATGTCCTGCCACTTGGGGCCAAGGAAGGTATGAGCACACCCTTGGGCTTGCTTGTGATGAATAGTTTTTCTAGCGCCCTATCATGTGTTTCCCTCCAATCCCTACCATGATCGGTTATTGGAAAAGAGTCTCTAGATTGGATTCAAATTTAAGTTATTATTCATTATTTCATAAATGTTAATAGTTCATTTATTCTTAAGTTCAATATTTATTACATAATTTACAATGGAATATTATTTTGTAAAACAATTTTATGTTGTGTAATTGTCCCTTAAGGCAAATTCAAGCATACTCCAAATAGGGGACATCACAATTGGTATCAGAGCCTTAATTCTACCAACCTGTGGGACAAACCGACTTTAACCATCATTCAATTAGGATTAACTAATGAGCCCTCTTCTTAAGTAGGCCAATAGTGCATTTCTATCTGTGTGTACCTTTCACATGTATGCTTTGTATCTTACGTGTATTTATCTGTATACCTTGTGTCTTACGTGTATTTATGTGTATACTTCATGTATCATGTGTATTTATGTGTATGCTTCGTGTCTTACGTGTATTTATGTGCATGCTTCATGTTGAGTATACTTCGTGTATTGCGTGTATTTATGTGTATGCTTCATGTATTACATATATCTATGTGTTTGCTTCATGCCCGAGGTGTCTTCAACAAATTTACTCCATGTGTGTTTATGGTTACTTTTAAAAATTATAAAAATGCCAAATCTATAAAAGCTTTATCTGTCAAATGCTTCTTGGGTTGAGAAGCACTAACAAATTAACTTATTTAAAATTGAATTATTATTAGTCTCCAAATGCAATAATGAAGAGTTGTATCTACTGAAGTGAAAAGGTGTGACTCCCTCAAACTTGAGATATAAAAGGGAGAGCAATTCATTTGAGAAAGACACCCATAACATCTTTGGAGAATTCAATAGAACCTTAAGTGTAATGCTACTTTTCTCTAAGTATAAAATTGCATAAGTTTAACATATATTTGGCAGTGGATTTAGTGTTATTAAGTCAATTTAAAGATTATAATTTATCTCCATAAATTAGATGCAAATGCACAAAAATGCTAATTTATTATTGTTATTTAGTTTAAGATTTAAACACATGAAAATATCATCAATAATACATAAAATTGGTATTCAACAATGTAGATATTATTAACAGAGGATAAATAACATCATTAAAGAATAGTTGGTATGAGTTTTTCATAGTCCATGAAATTAGAAAGTAAGCTTTTGGATTCAACTATGTGCTTTTTTGTCGATGTTTTGGATCACACTCAGTGATCCATCATCAGGAAGAGGAAAAATGAGTTTAGTACTTATTTGAATCAGAGGTCTTGGAAAGGTCATTCTCATCCTAGAAGATGTTAGTGGTATTGGCTCTTGCTATGGAACAATCTAGGAGGAAGCAGTTCCTTTTGGAACACAACACACTATTGCACTCCACACGAGTGTTGGTTCCACTAGAACAATGCTCAACACCGTGCAATAACCATGCCTTGGCTAGGACCGTCCTGAGTGCACCTCTGTACCCTAGGTTGGACACACACATAAGATGTGCCCCCTTCTCTGTCTTGTTCATAGCTCACCAAACACTTTCTTCTTCCTTGAATATTCTTCATCCATGAATATTTTCCCATGCTTTTCTAAGTCTCACATAAATGCTTATATGAGAGACTTAAGGGGTGGTTTCCAAACCATCACACCCTTTCACAAAGGTTGCCTTTAATAATTATTTAAATAAATAATTATTCCTCTCCCTTTTAAAAGAGGTTTTATATATATTCTTTATTAATCTCTCTTTTAACCAAAGGATCATAATATACTTTATTTTTCTATCTCCCTTTTAATTCTAAAGGGTTATTTCATAGATTTCTTTTCTTTTGGGGAAATAGTCACATAACATTAAGTGGTTTTGCAAATAAATTAAATTAGGCTCTCAAGAATAGTGATGATGTAAGAAGGGATGTGAATCCTAAAATGAAAGGATGTGACCCCTAATGTGAAAAGTTGTGACCCTTCAAATGCAAAAGGTTATGACTATTCAAGTGAAATGAAATATCCCACCCCTGATAGGATATTTACTATTTGATTTTTGCTTTTCTAATTGCCTTTTTGGTTTTATGGTTTTTTGCTTTTTTTTTGTGTTTTTTGAAATATTGCTAGGAATGCAATGAAATATAAAACAAATGCAAATAGAGAAATGCTGGAAGCGAATATATAGACTATTAACTCAGATTAATTTATTCTTTTATATTTACAATGAACTCATACCCGGAGGCTGAATATGAAATAGTGCAATTCTGAAATAATCTGATCAGCATCTGGAGACTTGCAAAATCTGAACGCCTCTCTTCAAACCCTTGAAATCATGCCTCAATAATGATATGCAGATGTTCACTTAACTTGGATGCCACAGATTTAAGAGATAATGATGGCAAAACCTAGGCATTGAGTCCAGAAGAAACCCCACGTGGCTGATATGATGATGTACGGCTGGCAAAGAATGGTACGACCAGCATAGAATGGTACGAACTGCTTCAATAAACCTCCATGTGCAAGCAATGATTGGTAAACAGCAATGAAGTCTTTCAATGAGGTTCTGAACAGCACACTAACTTCTGAAAATACTTGAATATATCAATTCTAATATGCACAAATGTGACTCCTGAATGTAGCCACCGGTAGAGCAATCTTTGGGTGGTATTTCACACCTGTAGATCACTAAATTTGAGAGAGTTTTCGTTCTCCAAGATTGATTTGCAGCAAGAAACCCTGGTTCCTTCTCCACAACAAAAGCTCATATAATTTGCAAAGTATGAATGAATTCAAATATGCTTTTTGAGTGCTTTTACATCATCTCCAAAAAAGCCACGACCTCCTTGGCTTTTTTAATCCATTTAATAATAAATTATCATTTGCTTTTGTTGCTCAATAATAAAATAATATTAATGCTCATGTGTGGTGTCCCCTTTATGCTTTTTAATAATGACCTTATGATTTAAATAAAACCATATTTTATAAAAGTCATTAATCATCATTAATGATATTCACTTTATTTTAATTATTATTAAAGTTAACATTTTAATAATAATCAATAAATCATAACTCCATAAATACTTATCATCAACTAATTCTGCCAACACCACGGGGTAACCCACTGCTCAAACTGCTCATTTGGAAGGCTTACCATAAATAGTAAGGCTGGACCCCAACGTCCAAGTGACTTACTAAAAATAGTGAGTGCAAATGGAGCCTGAAACACCTAAGGAAGGTCGTCTCTGAATATCACCCAGTACTGGGGGAGAGAACACTATAAACTGCCATTTGAAGAACCAAGAAACTCCCACATAAGGCCCTCAAATCACCAACATTAGCCTACGAGGACCATTGATAGGCTAATCCATCAAAACTTTGATACTGGCTAAAAAGGGGACATTACATGAAAGGTTGTGACCCTTCAAATGTGAAACAATAAGATATAAAAGGGGAATCATTTCCTTATGAAAAAATCATCAATAAAAAATAAATATACCAATTGATTTGGAAGTAAAGTATTATTCTTAAAGGACAGCCATGAAGGCGGTGACTCCTTCAAGAAATGGATATAAAGGATAATTCAATTCATTGACATTCAATAAGCAATCATCACTCATCTATTCATCATGGAAATCAAGCAATCAAAAATATCAAAATGATTCCCAAGAAAGGAACAATCAATCATAACAACTCAATTCTTCAAGAACCTACAAGTAACAAATTTTGAGACTTCAAGAGAAATTTTAGAAAGAACCATGGACACTATAAATTGAAGTTTGTGTTTTGAGATTTATTGGAGGATATATTCATTAAGCTTCATTGAGGCAGGAAAACATTTGTTCCAATAAAGAGTAATTTGTTGTACTCATTTTGGACAAGATCATAATGCACAATCAAATCCATAAACACATATTGTCTATCTCACACTCATAGAAACAATGGCGATGCATGGATCAACCCTGTAACCTTCAAAATCAATCTAGTAAACTTGTCTTATGAACCAAATTCACTTCTATATGTAATATCTAGAGTAGATCACTTTATCCAAAGGTCTTCTTTTCTTTAGTCCTTTTCTTGATCAAAGTAACTCCACATTCATGATTAAAGATCAAGGACATCAATATTAGGCACCTTAGATAAATTTGATACAAATCAAGCTATGCCCAAAGTTGCTACATAAGTTTATTTTTAGTTACATTGAGGGCCCATAACCCACAAATCCCAGGATCATTCTAGCCTCTCAATTTTTTTTGATATTGTTCAAATGAATTAGGTGAAATAAAACAATACTTTCCCAAGATATGAAAATAATCTTATTGTCAAAAACAATCACAATGTAAAGGAAGGCTTTTCTTAGTTTGAATGCCCCCCTTGCATGTTGCTTCAACGACTGATGGTGAATCAAATCGGGTGGCACTCTCAACTGACCTCTTGGTTTGTGCTTGAGTGCCTTCTTCCTCATTCCACTTTAACTCTGATCTCTCATCGCCTTCTCCTATCACTGCATAAAATCTTGCTATATATTGCTGAAAGAAAACAAACTGTAAAGAAAATGGTAAAATGCTTCTTTTATACAAACACGTAAAAAACAAAAGAATGGAAAATGTAATTACCTTGTCTAAAAACTTCTTTCCATGCCTTAAAATTTCTTCTCTCTTCTTCTTTCGTCTCTTTTCCTCTTTCATGCAATTTTGTCAATAACATTTCAATTTTGCTATTGGTTTTTGGGTTGGGGGGAATGAAGGTTCCCACCCCTTTTTCTTTATTTATAAAATTTGTATTTTTGTTTTTGTTTTTTGATTGATGTTGGCTCAGTGTGGTCTTCATGTTGTCTCAAGGACATCTCCAACAAGTGGGGGATGTTGATGTTATTGTAGTGTCGGGAGATTACTTTCCCCTTCGAATTCAAATAATTAAATATAAATTTAATGAGGCCGACCCTTGAGATAAGTCGTCTCATTTCAAATATTAATTTCTATTTTATTTTTATGAAG
>VDFB02019719.1:0-41566 GCA_007258455.2 Sequoia sempervirens
ATCTTGGCCACCAACTGTATGAGGGAGATCATCACTCAAGTGTTTTTCCACCAACCATAGACTTACTACAATGCCCTGCACATCTACCTAACTAGTAAGATGGCCCTACCCTTCAATGGAGAGATTTGTTTGGTAACCTCATAATACTAGCCTTCCTGAGCATGGTGTTGTGTCATACATATCTAGAGCTACCATAAAGTGGCTAAAACCTACATGTATGACATTCCTTGCCTAGTATGCAAACTTGGATCACAGTGAACTGATAACTTGTAAATAGTGGCTACTTACATTACTTTGGCCAAAGAATTCAACACCTTGCACTTCGAGTGTAGGTCATATGTTCACCCACCTTTAGCTCAATTTGGTATTTGACCATTCATACTCATTTCAATCATAACATGCATTCAATCTAAAAGGTTATGACGTAACAATCTGGCTAACTAGGTTACTCCCTTTCCCATGGATTATTCTAACCCCAGGAATAACCAAGATAACCATACATGCACACATACTAGGTGACCAAATAGGTTACTCCCTTTCCCATGGATTATCTAACCCCAGGAACAGCCAATTTAACCACCCATGTTCAAACTGACATTTTCATTAAATTACTCCAAGATAATAACATAACTCATACTTCACAATTCATGCAACATACATATAGTCTTAACAAACTAACTATAGTAACCAATAGCATCATAACCGCACAAATTCCAATATAGTATATATGTATATGCCAATGAAAAAAGGTTTCACCAAAACAAGACTCTACCAAGAATCATGCAAACTTAACATGCATTTAAATCATCCTTTCCACAACAATGGCATTCATAGATATATAACATTTCAACATAGAAGAATAGAGTAATAAAATCGGCATGACTAGAATTATCACTCCAAATGAAAATACCACCTCCCAAGCTCAACATCCACAATCACACTTGTTGCTCCTTCTAAACTCAACCTATCTTCAATTTTAGCCTCTCACAAAACTCTCAACAAATGCAAATCCACAAAACAAACTCTCTTTCTCACTAAAACTCTCAAAATCACACTTGCACATAAAAATACAGCAAAATTACAAATGAAGAAATCTGAATGAATGAGTGTAACAAAAGGTAGACAATATGCCTCTATTTATACTTAAATCTAAGCAACTCAATGCTACAAACAAGCTACTAAATCTACCACCATTCCTCCTCTTACTTCCACCACTCAATAGTAAGACTAATTCCTCCTCTAAATACATCGACTCAGCCATTTAGAATGAAATGTGGTTGCTTCAAACTCATAATTGCAACACATAAATCTAGTCCAAATGTTTCCACCTTCTTAAAATGGATGAGTCGCCCTTTTTCAAGTGACAACAATGGCTCTTTTACTGAGTCAAAACAAAACAATTAATATCTATAGGTTTCCTAATTGTTATGCAAGTCGACTATCTTCACAAGCTTCAACCAACTTTGGCTTTGACAAAGTATGCTTGCTTATTTCCAGTTGAGCATTGTATTTGACTTTTATTTGCCCACTCCACTTATTTTGGCACTGCCTACTTTACACATCAACAGGATATGTGTGGTTTACATTCACAACAACTTTAATATATTTGCAACGCCTTAATATAGCATTGCTCATGCACCTCATAAACTACAAAAATATTACTCACTTTCATATAGTATGCACTATTGACTCATGCGCTTTGCATTATTTTATGTGCAAGTTTTAAACTCATTTATGCACTTTATATGCATTGGCTTAAACTCTCTTTCATGCACTTTATATGCGTTGCTCAAAGACAATATAATGGCTTACATTTAAGCTAATTACCTTTAAAAAGGCTTGCACTATATATGCGTTATGTTTACTTTGTAAACATTTCAAAATGCATTCAATATTATATATATATAATAATATATCTATATTATAATGTTATCATTATAATATATATATATACATAAAATCATTGTTTGGTACTTAAATATATTCACAATTATATATATATATATATATATACATATATATATATATATATATATTAATATGTATTTATAGGTATATACATTAGCATACCCTTATACATATATATTGATATATATTATATACATATATCATTATTTTAGTATCCAAATAAACACATTTATTTACATATTCACCGATCGGCACATACATGCAAAATGTATATACATGTATACATATATATGTTGCATATGTCCATTCGATATTCTCATGCATATGGTATATCCATACATGAGTATGTGTAGATACATCTACCTATGTATACACATGCACATATATACTCAAATGTATGAGCTATCGTAACATGTACATATATACATTCTATGTATATACTCATTGATTAATATAAAAATATGAACACATGAAGAAGAACTTTCACTTAACGTAAAGACTCAATCAAATATTCTCAATCAAGGAAAATCAAAGGACAAAACCATAAACCAATACCAAAACATTCCCAAACCATGAATAAAGGTTACTTACCATTTCTCGAACTAACTTGACCAAACTAGGATGTGAGTATGTGATAGCTCAATTAGGCACATTAAGGGTTACCAGACCAAGTTCTTCTCCTGAGTGATACTCCCCCTCTCTTTTAGAGGCTCGATTGTTTACCTGCATCCAACTTAGTGCATCACAATAGTAGTTAGTTGATAACATTACATTCATATGCGTCAGATATTTTCATCTTCAAAACATTTAAATATCATATTGAATTTCACATTCATTCGTCATATTTTCCATCAAGATACATATACAAAACACAATCATATATAAAAGCATTTTAACTTAACAAAGTAACAGTAAATAGGTAATAACACAATGGGGTGTAACATATTCCCCCCTTTTGAATCATCATTCCCAATTATTTTAAGTATCAAACATGAACATAAAACCATAAAACATATAACATAACAATATTGTTTTTCAGGAATTTTCAAAGTCTAGCAAAACATGAGGAAACTTTTGCTTCATCTCACCATAGTCCTCCCAAGTGGAAGAATCTTCTACATATTGATTCCACTGGACCTTGCATTGCAGAACCTCTTTATTACGTAAGTGAAGCTTACATGTTTCGAGCACCTTAAGAGGCTCGATTGTTACCACTCCTGGGTCTTGTACTTGTAAAACATTCCAATCAATAACATGGTTATCCCCTGGCATGTACTTCTTAAGGTATGACACTTGAAATACATTGTGCATCTTGTCAAGAGCTGGTAGCAAAGCAATTATATACGCAACAGGGTTAACTTATTTGAGAACCTCAAAATGACCTACATAACATGGAGCTAGTTTGGATGACTTTCCAAAATTTATAGAACTTTTGTGAGGTTTAACTCTTAACAAAACCTTCTCCCCTACTAAGAAATGTCTAGGTACTCACTTGGAATCTACATAACTCTTCTTCCTATCATTAGCTTTTGCTAGCCTCTGCTTAATTATACCAACTTTTCCCTCCATTTCTAATAGTATTTCTAGGCCAAGGCTTATCCCATCTTATAGGAGTTTGGCACTTCCTACCATACAATGCTTCAAACGGAGCCATCTTGATTTGGAATGATAAGAGTTGTTATATGCAAATTCTACCAAAGGTAGGTAATCCTCCCACTTGTATTGTTGATCCATGCAATACATTCTCAATAGATCCTCTAATACTTGGTTCACCCTTTTAGTTAGACCATCAATTTCTATATGATATGTTGAACTTATGTTCAACTATGTCCTAAGTAAAGAAAACAAGGTTTTCCAAAACCTAGATGTCACATGAGCATTCCTATCATGAATAATCTTCTCAATAATTCCATGTAACCTAAATACCTCTTGAATAAAATTATAAGCTATAATAGGAACTTCGTCTGTTAGATTCCATGGAATAAAGTGAGCCAACTTTGTAAGCTTATCCACCACTACCAGAATGGCATTGTTCTTATTCCTCAACATTGGAAGACCTTGCACAAAATCCATTCTAATGACTTTCTATTTCCTTTCTGGAACTTCATGAGGATACAAAAGTCCTACGGGGTGATGATGTTTTGCCTTCACCCTCTAACATTCTAAACAAATTGTGACAAATCTTGTAGTCTCCCTTTTCATACCTTTCCAGAAATACAATGGCTATACACCATCCAACATCTTAGTCACTCCATGATGTTCAAAATATGGTGTGGTATGAACTTCTTTCCACACTAAACTCCTTAATTCCTCATAATCAGGTACATAGATTATTCCTTTAAACCTTAATAAACCATCAGGTTCAAAGTGAAATCTTCATACTTCGAGTCTTGTGGATTATCTGAGAGTGCTTGCTTTACTTGATCATAATATTCGTCACCCTTGGATTTCTGCAATACTTGACTCTTGAAGTCAATTTGAATTGATATCATTAAAAGGAGATATCCCTCCTACAACTTAGGGCATTTGCAACCCAATTCTTCTTTCCCTTGACATAGCTGAAATTAAAATCATAATCAGATATCAATTCCAACCATCTTCTTTGTTGTGCATTCAAGTTCGGTTGAGTAAAGAAATACTTTAGACCATGATAATCGGTCTTCAATTCAAAAGGTTACCCCAACAAATAGTGTCTCCACATCTATAATGCATGGACAACTACTACTAATTCTAAGTCATGTGAAGCATAGTTTTGCTCATAAGGCTTCAAATTCCTTGAATCATAGGCTATGGCTTGCCCATCCTGCATTAAAACTCCACCCAAACATTCTCCTGAAGCATATGTGATGATAATAAAATCACCATTTGGACCTAGTACTTTCAATATTAGAGTTGTAGTCAATTTCTCCTTGATTTGGTCAAATGTCACTTGACATTTCTCCGACCATTCAAACTTCTTCCCTTTTCTCTGTAATGAAGTAATGAGAAAATCTATTCTAGAAAAGTTTGCTACAAACTTTTGATAATAACCAGTCAGGCCCATAAAGCTTAAAACTTTTGGCACATTCTTAGGCACTGGCCATTCAAGCATTGTTTTTATTTTTGGTGGATCAACTGCAATCCCATTAGCTGAAATTGCATGACCCAATATTGTACTTCCTTCTAAAAGAAGGTACAATTAGAGATTTTTCCATACAACTTGTGCTCTCTTAATCGTTGAAGAACAATCTCTATATGTTGGAGATGTTCCTCTTCATTCTTGGAGTAGATAAGAATATCATCCAAGAAGACCAACACAAACTTATCCAAACAGTCCCTGAACACATTATATATTCATCAAGTTCATGAATGTTGCATTCATTAGTCCAAAAGGTAGGACTGTGAACTCATAGTGACCATACCTAGTCCTGAAAGTTTTTTTGAAAATGCCTTCATCTTTGATCCTCAGTTGATGATAACCTGGTTGTAGATCAATTTTTAAGAAAACTACCACTCCTCGCATCTGATCAAAGAGATCATCAATACATGGTAATATATACTTATTCTTTATCATTGCTTTGTTAAGTAAGTGATAATCAATGCACAAGTGCAGTGTGTCATATTTCTTCTGATGGCACCTTCAAATTTTGTAAATTTGAAGTGCCCATATTGAAAATTTTGCCTCTGCATACTCAGTACCCCTGAAAAATCTACCTAAGTGACCTATTTTGGAGGGTCACAATTTGGAGCCAGTTGATTTTCTTTCCAAAAGGATTGTTGATCTCCATTCTCCTTACATTCATGTACTCCCCAATCTGATTTTAGAGTCTCAGAATCAGATTTTCTATTTTTTCGAGATCAAAAGCAAATGTAGTTTGTTCATTTTTACACCTGCATTTCTAACAATGTTTCAAAGTGGTTATCTTTGACCCCTAATATTTCGTGAAGAGTAATGACTGAAGCAAATCCCTTTTGCACACATACTCAATGTACCTATATGAGCTTATGTTTCCAATGACATCCCCCTAGAATTTTTTTTTATATTTTTCAAAGCGGTGACTTTGAGAGCCCTGATTAGTTCTAAACAAGTGAAATGCAGAAAACCCTGAGTGAGCCACTTTGGAATTTAATATCTTACACCTCGGGAAGGAATTTTCCATGTCATTTGTTGCATTAGATTCTTGGGTCAAATGGTAATATGTATGCTCAGTTTAAAGCTCTCAAGATAAGTTTTGATGGGTTCACTAATCCTTTTCTGACAGCGACATGGCCAAAAATGGTGTCCCAAAAAGTTTCAAATATTCAAAATATAAGGACAACCCATTTCTTGTTTTGCTGTAAAGCCTCTATAGATCCATTTTCATCACTATCAGAGGTCATTTGATACATTATTTTAATGTACTTTTGTTGCGGAGGGTCAGTTTACAAAGAAGATACCTGAATTTTAAAGGCTGGGAAAAATTTAAGGAAATGGGTTTTCTCTAAACAATTTATTATGGCCGCACACAAAATCTCAGCTCCAAGTGTCACCGTTTGTCTGCAATAAATTTCTTCAAATGGGTTGTAAGCATAATTAAAAGTCACAATTTTTAATAATGTCTCAAATGTTAATATTTAAAATATTTTGAATATTTTAAATATTGGGAAAATGCAAAGAGGCATTTAGGGCAAGAATAAAGTGCATTTCAAATGTTTTTAAGGATAAGTTTAATTCTTGCTTTCTATTGGTCGAAATCATGGTAGCACGGCTTTCAAGCTTCATCCTCAGTTGCTTGTTTTGATCTGTTCTTCACATTTGAATTGGCGATCAGCGATGGCGATTGCCTCTCATCGCCCATCATGGATTGAAGGTCTCTTTTCCAAACCAAATCAGCGATGAGCAATGCCATTTCCTCTTTGTCGCATATCATTGATTTATGTCTTCACTTTTTTCCTACATTTGCCATACACAATGCTTGTGCAAAGCCATATGGAAATGTTTGTGTAAGGCGATGGTGGATCCAAAAAAGCATCCATGGCAATATTTGATGGAATTTTAATAGAGGGTAAAAGTACAGGCACGGGAAAATGGTTTCTACAGTCGAAAGAAAAAGAATTAAAACTTTTTGTGCTGGAAGTAAAAATGTAAATGCACAGTTGGGATTTATAGGTAGTAAAATTTGAAATAAAATGATGAATGCACAACCAGATAAAGAAAGATGAAGTTGCATTGTTGATTGTTGTAAACATTTGCTTATTGCCATTAAATTTCATGGTGTAGTTGCAAAACTGGAGGAATGAGGGTTTTGAATGGAGAAGATATGCGAGAGGATTATTATTATTCACGATCAGCGATGGCTACATTGTCTTTATCGTGCATTGCTAATAAAAATTAGCTTTCCCAAATATATGGGCAATATGCGATATGCTGGGAAATGTGGAGTAAATGATGGCGGGCCCATGATTTGTTTTAATGTTATGATTTGATAATGTTATAACAGTGAGTAAAAAGGCAAAACATGAAATACACAGGAAATGTGTTTTCTTTGCAGCCCGATAGATTTTAATTATTACCTTCACCATTTAAATATAAATCTTTAAATGTGAAGGTAAATTAAAATAAAATATGTAGATAAAATAATCGGGCCCAAGTAAATTATTTTATTATTCCAGAAAAAAGTATCACCTATCGTGAATAAGTTTTTGTTTTTCACAACTAAATTGGCAATGTGCAAGTGGTGTGCCCATCAGCTGGTAATTGAGTTTTCTTTTTGGAAAATTATTTCAAGGTGATTGAAATAATGAGGGCACAGGTAAATAATTTTATGATATGAATATTTTATTCATGTGCAAAGTGTTTTGCTAGAAATAATTTTTACAAGAGAGGACCATTTTCACGCAGCAGGGTGAAAGATGAATAGGTAAAAGGGGAGATTTTTACTACAATGAAGGGTTTTACAAGCCAACAAAATATTCTATACAGCAGGGCATTTCTTCAATGTGGGTAAAGAGAAAACAAAGAGAATGATGAATTTTCACAGAGAGGAATATTTTTCTGTTGTAGGGCAGTGGAGTGAGGAGCAATAAAATAGAGGGCAGGTTGAAGATTCTTCAGCAAGCAAAGGCAATTAAGGATCAACGAACCTAAATGTGCCAAGTGTCTTCTTTAGATGAACATTTAGGGTTTTTGTTTTTCCTTAAGTGTTATCTTTCTGCCTCATTTTTAAGAGGCTATTTTTGTAATGTAACATATAAAATACTATAATAGGAATAGAAAGCATTTTAGAGTCAATTTTTAGGGTCTGAGTCTGTCAATACTTATGTAATTTTGATTTCAATATTGGAAAAATAATGTTGAATGTTTCAAGTTTGATACTATTTTACTCTCCTATATACGGGTTTTACAGATTATGAATAATACAATCAAGGTTGTCTTATTTGTCTCTATCAATTTCAGATGGATGTGTGGCTCTATTCTTGTTTATTAATTCAAAGAATTAATGTAGGTGCTTGAATATAGTTGTAAGTTTGTATTGAACTGAGTGCTAGGATGCTAGTAAGAAGTAAAGGTTAAGACATAATGTTGAAATGTTGTAATGCAGCATTTTAGAGCTTCATATACTATCAGATATGAAAATTGTTATTAGATTATGTAGGTGTTTGAGTTGACTCCATTCCAAGGATGAGGCACTAATTTAAGTGTTCTATTCATGTTAGATTTCGTGGTTAATGCAGTAGCTAATCATCTTTTAAATCAAATATACTTATCATTCTCATTTTGTTTATGTGTTGAACTCATTTTATTACATTTCTCATGTTTAAATTAGGCATTACTGTAGAGGTCATCCAAGCCTTTATAGTATTGTGTCTATTAAGCATCTAAAGGAGAAACATCAATTTATAGTGTATTTGGTACTTCAGCACACAAGTATCTATAAATATACTATTGGGATCACCCTCCCAGGTTTAACAAAGCCTAAATTGTAGGGGAGAAAGGGGTATTTCATTCACTCTCCCATTCATTGGCCATATCAACCTGTTGAGTCTGAATATGAGAGAGTGGCTAATTTTTAGGACTCATTGCATCTGTTGATTTGGGAACCAACATCTTCAATGAAGATCACAAGTACTCCCCAAGGTGAGACACTGGGTCTTTTCAGTCCCTTGGACAACAATTCCTCTGATTGAGATTTTAGCTCCATTAACTTAGTCATGGTCATCCTATATGGCACTTTTAATAGTCTCTAACCCTGGAACTATGTTGATGGTGAAATCAAACACTCTTTTGGGAGGCAATCCAAGTAATTCATCTAGAAATATATTCACAAAGTTTTATAGGATAGGATATTTCTCCATGATTTCCCTGATTCCACCACCTCTCCATCTGCAGCTTCTTGGAGGTCTTGAAGTCCATAATACACTACATCATCTTGAAAAATGAACTCATTGCATTCCTAAAATTTCTTTATTTTTACAGTGATGAGTTGATAGCCTTTCTTCTTCACTCTATGCATTTGTATGATGAAGATTTGTTGTAACTTAACTTCTCTAGGTGTTCCTTGCAAGAACACCCAATTTCCAAGATCATCTAAACATTCTACTGATTTTGCGTGACAATCTACTTTGGCCCTATGCTTCCATAGTCGATTCATTCCTAAAATAACATCATATGAACCTAGGGGGCTGCATAGAAATTCACTTCCATAGAGAAACTTGGAATTTCAACCCTTGCTTTGAATAAACATTGCTCCACCTTAGCTTTTGTCCAATTTGCATATTCAACAATCCAAGACTTTTCCATATAGCCAGCTTTTCTATAAATTTTACTAGCTCTACTAGGAGAAACAAAATTTTCAATGGCACCGATATCAATAAGAATGGAAATAGGTGTACCAAACAAAGTACCTAAGATTTCTATAGGAGTAATTTGGTACTTTTCCTATCAATTTTCTAACACCACATGAATCTTTTATTGGAACATTGCTAGTTGTGGCAGTAGAGGATTTCCATGTGGTTGTGTCCCTAGTGATTTGTTGGGGCACTAATTTGTAAATGATCCCCTCTACAAGTGAAAAATATTTTCAACGGCTCATTCCTAGACGCAAGCCTTCCAGAACTCCCTTCATTCCTATGAGCATTGTTGTTTTTGTTGTTGTTTCCCCTACGATCCCTTCTTGATTCATTTCAACTATTACAGAATCCCTTGTTCCCTTTCCTTTGAAAATATTTCTCTTCACTAGGGTTCTTTAAAGCTTGATTGGCTTGCGACCAATTAAAATTCTTATGATTCTTTTCATGGTAGTTTGAGATAGATTTAAGACTCTACTCTTACTTAATGGCTTTCTCATACAACAAGTCCATGGTAGCAAGACTTTTCTTATCTACTTCTCCTCCAATTTAGGCATTAAGGCCCATGATGAACTTCCTTATGCAAAACCACTAGCCCTTTTGGTACATGGGTACATACCTTAGGAGATGAGTGAATTTCTCCCAATATTTTTTAACCAAGGAATCTCCTTTCCTCAAATTTTGAAATTCAATAAGCTTTTGAACATAAAAAAGTTGAGGTAGCCACCGCTTTCAAAAAATCTCCACGATTCACTCCAAGTAAGATTTAAAGAACTTAACCCAAGCTCCATATTTTTTTTCATCCACCAGTTGGATGCTTCTCTAGCCAATTGAAAAGCTCCCCAAACGGCTTTAGTTATCTTAGAGTAATTCCTGATTTCAAAATACTTTTTCATCTTTGTGATCCATGCCTCAACCGCATCCCCATTGGTACTTCCTTCAAACTTCAGAGGGGTGATCTTTCTCGTATCTCAAGATAGCTCATTTTCAATTTGTTTCCTTTTTCTTCCCTCCGATCTAGACTACGATTCATCATCCTGATGTTCACTTGAATGAGTATGATCATGGGAATTTTCTCCTTCTCCATTAAGAACTTCTCGATCCTTCCTTTATGTTCCTCTTACCTCTTGCTCAAGGTTCACAATTATTTCTATTGTCTCATTTATTATGGCCAAAATACAATCCAAATTAACTTTTGCATTTTCTACACCTTGGCATACTTCTTGGCTTCCCCCAAGGTTGGTTCTAGTTCTAACCAATTTTCACAAGAAAATTTACACCTGGAGGTTTCATTTTGAATTAGATCCTAGGAAGGTTTACTTAGCATTCAAAACATTTCCAAAAGCACATTCACACATAAGAAATTTAAAATAACTCGTACACAAGTTTTTCCAAAACATGATTTTATTAAGCTCAATAGGATTTCAATATCCTTTCATTTACATGGAATGACTATTCAAATATTATAGGGGAGAGTATCCCTAAAATTCACTCTCCAATACATAACTAAGTAGAGAATAACCCTTAAAATTTTGTTTGCATACATTGTCAAAAGGTACATACTCTTCGGACTCATTCTCAAATACATAGTTTTAGGGGACATATCCCTCTGATTCTCCACAAGAGGCAATTACAATAACTTTTGACATTGGAAGAACACGTGCGAGGTTCCCTAAAGATCATGGAAGGACTAACACTACATTCTAAGGGCATATCCCTAGAAATTGGTCAAGAATCTGACTTGGCAGGAGAGACAAAAGGTACAAGTTATCAGCCTCATGCATCTTCTTTCTTTCTTGACTAACACAAGATAGGGCATGACTAAAAGTCTCAATGTCACTCAGCCAAATTGATTTTTGGTAATTGGTCCCCTCTATGGTTTGAACAATGGTTTCCCTTTCTTTCTTGGCCTTTAAGTAGTGCTCATATTAATAACTTCCTTATAGTCATCTTGAGATGCATCATCCTAGCACAAGAATTCCAAACATTAGACTCATATAATGTTGGATGAAAGCATAGCGAGCACATAGGTTCTAGAGCTGAACCTGGTAGATTTGATACCACATGTAACATGCCCATTGTTCTACCCAATGATTTTTACTATGTTTTACCCATTTTCTAATTGAATAACAAGATGCACATTTGAAACAATCGCATTTCAAACTTTCCCATCGCATTACAAATAAATATTACAAAATTCCAAGTAACGAATCCATATTACATAATTTCATTATGACATTTTCCATTTACAATTTCTCAATAAGAATAGAGATACATGTTTACATACATAGCTTCCATGAGTTTTTAATGAAACAAAGATACAAAGGGTCCAGATGTCCTTGTTGGCATACATCCTCAAATCTTGACCACCATTTATATGGGGGAGAGCATCACTCAAGCGCTTTTTCACCAACCACGGACTTACTATAGTCCCCCATACATCTACCTAACTAGTAAGATGGCCCTACCCTTCGATGAAGAGATTGGTTTGGTAACCTCATAATACTAGCCTTCCTAATCATGGTGTTGTGTCCTACATATCTAGAGCTACCATCCATTGGCTAAAACCTACATGTATGGTCTTCCCTACCTAGTATGCAAACCTAGATCACAGTGAACCAACAATGTAAATAGTAGCTACTTGCACTACTTTGGCCAAATAATTCAACACCCAGTACTTCAAGTGTAGGTCGTATGTTCACCCACCTTTAGCTCAATTTGGTATCTGACCATTATACTCTTTTCAATCATAACATACATTCAATCTAAAAGGTGATGAAGTAACAATTGACTAACTAGGTTACTCCCTTTCCCATGGATTATTCTAACCCAGGAATAACCAAGATAACCATACATTCACACATACTAGGTGACCACTAGGTTACTCCCTTTCCCATGGATTATCTAACCCCAAGAAAAAAAAAGTTAACCATTGATGCAGAGCAGGGAGGCAACTTCATAGGTTTCTAAAACACAAAACAACAACTTTCTTATTCATCCTTCTTTGATCCAACTTTCCCTTCACAAGCACTTGGCTCCACAAAGCTATAAACACCCAAAATTGCAAACAAAGCACAAAAACTCTTACTAAAACCTTCAAAAACCTTGAATATCATGAAAATTACAAGTTCAAGCTAGAAAAGGTTTCTTGCAACACTGATCTTTCATTTCTCCAATGCTTATTCTTAATAGGCTTATTCGCTTGTAGCATTCCCAATGGCAAGAATCAAGCATAACTTTCCAAATAGAATCTCCCAAAACAAAACAAAACATAGATTCAAGGACCCATTTGGACCTCCCCAAACATATCTAAAAACCAAATGGACTTACTTTAATGAAAAGTATTCTCCTAAAATTGATTGTCATGTAGCAATAAGGCTCAATTGGGCCTATTTTCCAAAGTGACTCTGTAAAAACCTTCACCCAAATCACCAGAATTAACTTCAATGATCTCAACAGGTCCTAAATAGACTGAATCCACAATTTTTATCAAGAGAAAACACCACAAGTTCATCTAAGGGAAAACCCTCTCTTAAGCCTATTTAAACTAGTTATAATAGGGGTTTATTGAAACTATACTTTCCAAACCTTATTCCACTTTTTCAATGCCTCAAAAACCTTAAAATAATTCTACAAAAACTCATTACATCATTTAGAATGGGATTCTACAAGTCTTTCTACCAAAACCTACTTCAAAGCATCAAATTTCACCAAAAATCATGAAGAATATGAACTAGGGCATCACTAAAAATTTAGTAACCTGCCTTCCCTACTCTTGAAACCTCCTAAAAGAAGCATCCTACACCTAACCATTCCATTCCACCAGGTTTTCACAAGTTCCACCAGTGGAATGGCTTTAATTTTCCATTATGTTGCACCAAACCCTCAAAACAGGGTTATACAGACCACTCTCAGGAATTTTCCTATAAAATTATTAATACTTGATAAAAATAGACCAAACCAAAGAAAAATTAGAGCTAACGCATTCCTTCACCAATTACAATACACTTCAAGCAATAATCTTCCTGTACAGAATCGTGCAGAATGCTAGAGCAGCAATTTACTAGAAAATTGCAAGGAAAACAGTAACTTCAATATTCAAAATTCAAACTTACAATGGCTAACCTCTTTCCCAAAATTCCAAAAGGATTTTTAAAGCATTACAAACATGTCCATTTAGTTTCCAACTGATTCCCAATGAAAGAAACCAACTTGACTCTTCAACTTCCTAATTTTGCACCTTTGCATATGACAACTTTTGAAAATATTGATAATTTTGCAAAAATGAACTCTAGACCGACCCAAATAACTCAAAACATTAAAATATGGTCTATTATGACCTTATTTTATAATAAAGACTCAAAACACACCTGAAACCTATCACAAAATCAAACTAGACCATATTTACAATGAGTTGTTTTGGTGCCCTTGCACCAACCACCCATGCTCAAACTAACATTTTTATTAAATTACTCCAAGACAATAACATAACTTGTACTTCATAATTCATGCAACATACATATAGTCTTAACAAACTAACTATAGTAACCAATAGCATCATAACCACACAAATTCCAATATAGTATATATGTATGTGCCAATAAAAAAGGGTTTCACAAAAACAAGACTCTACCAAGAATCATGCAAGCTTAGCATGCATTTAAATCATCCTTTCCACAACAATGGTATTCATAGATATATAACATTTCAACATAGAAGAATAGAGTAATAAAATTAGCATTCCTAGAATTATAGCTCCAAATGAAAATACTTCCTCCCAAGATCAACTTCCACAATCACGCTTGTTGCTCCTAAGCTCAACCTATCTTCAATTCTAGCCTCTCACAAAACTCTTAAAAAATGAAAATAGACAAAACAAACTCTCTTTCTCATTAAAAATATCAAAAACACACTTGCACAGAAAAATACAGCAGAATTATGAATGAAGAAATCTGAATGAATGAGTGTAACAAAAGGTAGAGAAGTTGCCTCTATTTTTACTAAAATCTGAGCAACTCAATGCTACAAGCAAGTTGCTAAATCCACCACCTTTTCTCCTCTTGCTACCACCACTCAATAGTAATTCCTCCTCTAAATGCATTGACTCAGCCATTTAGAATGAAATGTGGCTGCTTCAAACTCATAATTGATATACATAAACAATCCAAATGTTTCCACCTTAAAATGGACGAGTCACCCTTTTTCAAGTGACAATAATGACTCTTTTACTGAGTCAAAACGCATCAATGCATATCTACAAGTTTCCTAATTGTTATACAAGTCGACTACCTTCATGATCTTCAACCAACTTTGGCTTTGACAAAGTTTGCTGCTCTTTTCTAGTTGAGCATTGGATTAGACTTCTATTTGCTCACTCCACTTATTCTAGCACTACCTACTTTACACATCAACAGGCTATGCATGGTTTACATTCACAACAACTTTAATATATTTGCAATGCCTTAATATAGCATAGCTCATGTGCCTCATAAACTACATAAATATTACTCACTTGTATATAGTATGTGTGACCAATGACAGTATAGGTTAACTACACCTGATCCATACGAATTTGAGGCATATTTAATCCACTATATATCAATATCAATAAGATCATTCAATATAAACTAAACTAAGAATCCATTAAAACTAACGTATTAAATCATGAAAGCTTCAAAAATACCTATTCTAATCCATTGAAACTTATCCTATTGTGGGAGTGGTGTCGCATTGATGTGCAATGGCAACCCTTTTCCCAATCCCTTGGATAATGAGCTTGTTTCGATCAATTCTATTGAAGAGAACTGATGAAACCAATGAAATATGTGTGATAAAACATGATTTAAATGCTAAATTAACATGATGAATGATAAGATGATTGATATGGGTGTATTCAATTCTACTCTAAATGTATGCAAGCTTCAAAAGATTAAAACCCCAATTACAAAATATGCTAAATGTATGCACCTATGTTATCATGGAACTCATTAATGGATGCTTTAAGCTAATGATGCAAGTAAATTGAGCTAAAAGGATGCTAAATAAGTGCTAAATATGAGTGCAAGTGAAAGTGATTTTAACAACATAAGTTTTCTCTTAAAAGATGGATTCATTTGTCTCCAAATAATGACCTATTTATAGAAGGACAAATGAGAAATGGAGGGTTGAGATTAAAAAGGTTAATCAATGGTGAAAAAGGAAGGAAGAATGAAACATTGATCATGGATTCTCATCAATGGATGAGAATCAATGATCACATGGATCAAGGAAAGAATCAAAGGCTCATATTCTTTCAAACAAACACACTTTTAACTTGCACAAGAAGTCTTGTAAGTTTGTTATAAAAAAGAATATTCCTTTTTTCAAATGAGTGGAGAAAGAGAATATTCTTTAGGATATTCTCATGGGTTAGGAAAATAGATATTTAGAAAATTCAAATAAAGTTTTAATGCGTGTTGGTTGAATATTTTGTAAACTTAGGAGGTTTAGCAAAATGGTGATTTCAACACAGTGTGTGAGTTAAACTCTCCTATTTAAGGGAAGGCTCCCCCTATCTAAATAACTAAAAACAAATATGGGTGGAACGATAATCTCTCCTCTTGTTTCAGGAAAGATTAAACTCTTTTCTCTTTACAGAAAAACCAGGATTAATTTCTAAATAAAACTCTTACAGTAGTTTGTAATAAAATTAGTAGAAAGGAAATGAAGTTTCCTGAAAGCTCAAAGACTTCCGTCACTTCCTTTGGGATGGGAAAACAACCTCAAGCGCAAAAGTCTTGAAAATCTGCAATCCTATCTACCTTTTGAAAGATAATTCTAATAATAATATACAACATAAAACAGCACAAAGTCTGCAAGTATGATGTATCTATTAACTATTATGAATGAGAATCGTTACGAGCACAAAGACTTGCAATTCTTCTTAACTTCTAAATTATGAATTCAATCTTCAACATTTGCAGCACAAAGTCTAAAAATATTTTAATTGAAGCTCTCCCTAGCAATCTTCCACAATCTTCAAACAATTACAAAGTAATGCTCCAAAATGACATAAGAACACAATGGATGCAAAGTAGGATTTCAACACAAAGTCTAAAATCTATAACTCTTTGATATTATTTGAAAAAGATAAACTTATAATTATAAAGCTCAAAGTCTTTATAAGTACAAAATTTTGCAGAGTTTTCTTGCTTGCCAAAAAGATATATATTACAAAGGACCCCCTCAACTATTTATAGGAGAGAGGTCATGAGAAAAAGGTGGGAGGATCCCAACTAACTTGAGAAATTCTCTCAACCACCAACTACTTGCAATTGACTTATTCCAAATTACAATCCTAATTTATCTTGACTTGTAATTTGATTACATGTAATTACAATCTTGAATAATGCCAGTATCATGGCCACTTGCCATTACAATTTCTGACTTTACATGTAATTTGTCAAAACAAAATTTCAAATGCATAGTTGAAATTATTCTATGTGTCCAAGACACGACTCTAACTACATCATCCTTCATTTGCGATGATCTTCATGCTACTTCAAGATTTTAGAACTTGAAGTATTCAGGATTGGTGAAGACATCTCGAACTTGGAATGGGAATTTGCATTCTTAATGATCATTGTGTCCTTGGCGAACTTCAACCTTATCACAAGCTTGGAGTAGTACCATTTCTTTAGGAAGGAATTTCTTCTCTTTGTTGCATTCTTTTTCCATTCTTAATTCACTTTGTCCCTAGATGGCTTCATGAGGATTATTGACCTTCGAGCTGCTCCATGAATTACTGTTGTATCTCTTCTTCTTTTGTTCACTGATGAAGAACTCATAACACCTTATTCAAGATAAAATTGTTATAAAACAATGCCCATGCCTTGATTTGTTGGTTTGATAGATCATGTGTGTAAACAAGACTGACAAGGGAAGGGATAAATTGATGCAAAAATGGGCTCACAAGTGAATTTTGGGTTTTCGAAAGCTGGCTGCAAGTAAGGTATAATTGGGATTTTGGGAAGCCATTGCAAGTTTATTTACTTGTGCTAACTTGTAGTTGCATTTTAGACAAAAATTCCCTACTTGCAATTGATTGGAAAAATCCCGATTTGATTTCTAGGGCATAATTTTTATATCTTTTTCTTCTTTTCTAGAAAATGGTAATGAGATGGAATGAAATGGAAGGGCAAGTGACTACGAAATGAAAGGAGATGTAAAGAAATGAAATGGTATGGAGGGTATATGCAAATGGAAAATGCATTCTTAGCTGAAGAGAATGAAAGCATATAATGGACAAATGAGATGGGAATAAACAATGAAGTAAAATGTATCTTAAAGATATAGCTAAATTTGCAAATGGAGATACATGGAAAGGCGATGGAGAAAAATGTGTATAAAATGAAGGTGAGTGAAGAGAACATGTTTTTATCAAAACAATTTTGAGAATGGAATGGAAGTAATAAACAAAATACAGAAAAACGTATTTAGAAATGGAATGGTAAATGGGCGAATGAAGAGAACACATTTTTATAAAAACGTTTTCTTCTTTAAACAAAGAATGTTGGAATCAAAGGAAAAACGTGTGAATGTAAATCACGTGTTTCATACAATGATGATAAATAATAGAAAATGTTATAAAGAAATAAGGAAATAAGCAACATACCTAAAAATGGGAAGAAAAACGAAGAAGAAAACCCCAGGCGCGTTTACAAACTCAGAAAATGAAAGAGATTTGATTACAAACAGTCAAAATTCTGATTTAAAGCTCCTTTATCTATAAAATCTGCTTGGAACAAGGAAGACAAATGAAATAGGACTCGAACTGCTCTAATTAGGAATGGCGTCAGACTTTTAAGAGCTCTTTGCAAGTGATTCAACATGAAATCGGGTCTTTTGAGGTATTTGCAAATGACTTAGTATAAAATCAGGCTTTTCAAAAACAAATGCAAGTTACTTTTAATAAAATCGGACCTTTCTAATGATATTGCAAGCATTTGACTAAAATCGGACCTTTTTAATCACTTTACAAGTGAAATCAGGCCTTTTACATGCTATTGCAAGTAGAACAAAAGAAAATCGGGTCTTTTTCACCTATTTGCAAGCAAAACAAAAGAAAAAGAATAAAGGTCGGACCTTTTTGAGGCACTTGCAAGTTATTTAAATGAAATCAGAATTTTTAAATGCCATTGCAAGTAACTTAAATGAAAAAGTAACTTGTAATGGACTTAAGAAGTTCCTATACTTGCAATATAACTAAAAAGTTCCTATTATTGACTTGCAGTGAAGCTCAAAATCTCCTACTTGCAGTGATGTCAGAAAAACCCGAAATTAACCAAAAATACACTAAAAATGACTCAGAATTTAACAAAAACGGATGAGAATGCGTAAAAAGTGATAACCCAAAGGATTATAGACTTAAAATTGAGATCTTCCAATCTTTGCACCTCGTAAAATGTGCCTTAGAAGAGAAAATCTTCAAATATTATCAAAATTTTGATAGGTTATCCCAATTTTTAACAAGTCAAAAATTAGGGACAACAATGAGCAAAAGGGGAAGGAATATTCTATGGGAATATTCCTTTTGGAGGAATGTGCAAAGGAGGAATATTCCCTTGCAAGTGGGGGGATTAGATTTAATTAGTAATTTGATAATTAAATAAAGTTTCAATTATGAAAATTAGGGGAATTATATGATATTCATTAAATAATTGATTTAATGGAGATCAAATGATAAATAAATGGATGAGATTGATTTGATCTATCAATGGTCACAAATGAAAGGAGGATGAAACATGGTGTAACAACCCCGGTGTTCTTCTCAATAAAATTTCCAATGTTTTCACCTTAAGTGAATAAATCATGACACCATGACATGTAGCAATACAAATTTTTCTTCCAATAATGTAAAGTACATGCATAATTGAAATAACACAAATTACAATTTGTCATTACAATCCAAATTAATTTATACAAATCTTCCCAAAACATAGATATCCTATTGAACAAAGATGTCTTACAATATTCAATAAAGATTTCATTCCAGTATAATAATTTCACAAATTACAATATTCCAAGAATGTACACAATTACAAACACAACTCCACCGAGCTTCTTAGCATAAGATATAGATGGTTCAAGAAATTTCCTTTCAAAACATTAGTCTCATGTCGTCTGTTGAGGAAGAGAAGCATCACTCAAGAGCTTTTCGCCAACCATGGACTCATATGCGATCCCCCGCACATCTATCAATGATAGATGGCCCCACCCTTTGATGAAGGTATTGGTTGGGTAACCCCGTATGATATACCACTATGAGCTTAGTGTTGTGCCCTACATGACTAAGATTTATAACCTACACTAGGTACCCCTCATGCATTTAAATGGATATGGTGAACTGACAATGGAGCCTCAAACAATCACACTACTTTGGCCAAAGTATTCTCATTTAGTACTTCGAGTGAAGGTCTACCATTAACTTATACTATAGCAATCTCATTTTGACTTAAGGCCATTATATCTATGCTTATTCAATCCCTCTCCACATGAAAGCTTCTCCCCAAGATAACCTATCTCTTTAACACAACCTAAGGTAACACAACTCATTAAGCAAAGTACTAGTTCCCTCCCTTCACTGGATAACAATCCTAGGAGTAACCTACTAGCCACCTAGCATAATTAAATATCTAGCTATGAGTGTCCCTTAAGCTACCCATGTTTAATCATATCTAGTATAATAACAACACCTATGATAAACAATCTCTCCTATCATGGAGTAATTACAAACGTTGCACAAATAGAGTAAATAGTTTCCACTTTTCTTTCAAAGCAAACATTACTTTTCCCTATATGCATGTAACTATAATAGAATAGTTTAAACAATCAAGAAGCAAATCATTCAAAACTAATACAAAGAGGGGAAGAATATCATCATGATTGTGATAAGCTTTCCAATCGACTAGCTGCAAGCACAACATTTCCAAAACAACAACTAGCCTAGTATTGATCCTTCAGCAAAGTCTCAATAACCAACATCTCACAAGTTGTCAAATACTTCTCTCAAAATAATAAAAAACTCTCTCTAATGCTCAAAGCTCTCACTCATTGTATTGTCAAAATAATGCAGAAACCTGTATGTAAATGGAATGCAAAAACTTGCTCAAGGAATAAGTGTCGCAAACAAGTGAACTAGCTCCACTATTTATACAACAATTTGGTAACTACTCAACCTATAGTTTAGGCATGAGTTTTGATAGTAGCTAGCATGCACAACAACACATATATCGCAGCTAAAAGGTGGAAAACATGTAAGCACTTACTCAGCTAAAACATCTACAGATTGACCTTGTTGATTGATAGCAATTAGAGACTAATTCAAATCTCCATATGATAGAATTCGGTTTGCATTTCATAATGGACATCTATAGGTATAAGGATTCAAAGGTTGCACCAAAGCATCATTATTCACTCTCAGATATGGCGTGATTTCCTTCTTATCAGAAATAGTCAACATCAGATATGCAACACCAAGCTTGCATCGACTAAGTCTTGGTATGAGTCGATTCACATAATATTTCAGTTTGACAAAGTCATCAACTTGTATACATGCCTTTACATCTATGTTGGTCTATGCATAATAACATGGCAGTGAGTGTTTACTAAGTCCACAAGCTTTCTACAAAAGGTGACGACTTAGTCTTTCACCTTTCATTGACTTAATGGTTGCTCATTGTTTGTAGATTACAAACTCTTCATATGCAAACAACAAGAGTATAATGCGGCTAAAGAATACAGTCACATCATTATCATATTTTGGCCTTTGACTTAGCTATTAAATCAGCCTCAAATACTATATTGGCCACTAGTAATTTAGCTACAATTGCACACTAATCCATCTTAGCTACACATTGGCCAAAGGCTCAATGAATGGATTCATTTTGTTGGTTTGGACTTGGTCAAAGTGCTACAGATATATTATACAAGGCGTTGCAAGGTGTGACCCTTGGTCTTCCTTGCAGCACTAGCCCTTGGGTTTGTGACATGGTCTAACTGCCTCCTATGGTTCTTAATCGAAGCTTGTATCAGGCATTGACAGGTCGATCTTTTGGTGCTGCGACAAGTCCAACAATTGGTATCAGAGTTGGTCAGAGGTTCAAATCCCTCGCTTGTGCTGGGGGGGATTGTTGCAAGATGTGACCCTTGGTCTTCCTTGCAGCACTAGCTCTTGGGTTTGTGACATGGTCTAACCGCCTCTTGTGGTTCTTAATAGAAGCTTGTATCGGGCATTGACAAGTCAATCTTTTGGTGCTGCAGCAAGTCCAACACAAGGTAGCGTAATATAATGAGCATTGTATTTTAAATGCTTGTGACTTTAACTTAAGCACTTTACTCATGTGTTATATGATCTTCCAACATTTAAATATGCCTTCATACTATTCCACTCCTTATGTGGTTAAGGCATTCTTCTATATGTTCGCTTTTATCATGCCATACTTTTCTTTATGGTTGCGCTCACATTTATAATGCATCCACTATATATATGTTATTATATATGTTTACTATAATATTACCATAGTAATATATATGCATAAAATCATTCTTCAATAGTGATATATATATATATATATGTATATATATCATATATCGTTTAATATCGTTTTTATATATATTCGCATATAAAACTAATCGGTTCATACATATATATAATCTTCATATATATAACATATATATTATATATAGCATTAAATAAATGTCTTCTATGCATATATTTATCAATATATATAATTGTATATGTACCTATACATACATACATACATACATACATACATACATATATATATATACATACATACATACATACATACATATATATATACATATATATATATGTATGTATGTATATATATATACATACATACATATATATATGTCAATAGTTAATATTAACGCTAAATAATATATATGTACATGTATATATATACTAATATATAAATATATATAAATCTCATGCCAATCAAGTATGTATACATTCGATTCACAAAAGAATATGAAAAGATAATCTTCACATAATAATAATATTATATATATATATATATGTATGTATATATATACACACTCCTCTATTAAGCATTTACGCTTATGTGTGTATTTTATATATACAAATATATATATACTATATAGCAACATGATATTTATTCAATATCCAAATGATCATGACCTACGTAACAATAGCGTCATATCAATCATTTTATATACATTTATGCATCTCTATACATATGTCGTCATACTCGTATAGACATCCCATTATATCCATCATATGTGTATTCCAACATATGCATATATGCATATATCCCAATGCTCATTCAACCACACAATCAATAACAATAAGATAAGCAAGGAACTCAAAAGCTCAAATAGATAACATCACCCTATAATGCACTCAATAGTAAACAAGACCCTTAATAATGCAGAAACATCAAACTAAGGATGACTTACCTACTTCCCACATAATAACCTGACTCAATCAATCTACTATGAGTGTGTGAATAAGCTCAGATAGGTTACATTATGGGTTACCTGACCAAGATCTTCTCCTAAGCAATACTTCCCCTCCGCCTAGAGGAATGAGCATATACCTGCATCCAACTATCACAAGCACATGGTAGTTAGTTGTTTACAAAACATGCATTACACATAATACATCTCCATTGTTAGAATATTAATTCACTAACCATCCATTTCACACATATGCATTTCTTCATATAACATTAAATGAAATTACGTTCATTCATAATGCATTGATAACAAAGTTCAAGCACATTTTATTCACCATTTGAATATAAATTACATCCACATTTACCCTACATAGTAATAGTAAATAGTAATTACATATCTGGGGTGCAACACATGGATCAAGGATTCTCATCAATGGATGAGAATCAAAGACCTCATGGTTCAAGAAAAGATCAAGGGCTCACAATCATGCAAACAAACACACTTTGCAACAACTTCAAAAAGTTGTTTCAAAGTTTGGAATAATCATTACCTTTTTTCAAGGAAAATAGGAGAATATTCCTTTGGAATATTCCTTATGCAAGTGGATGAGAGGGAAATTAGAAATTTACTTAACTAAAACTAAATTTGAGTATGCAAGATGAGGAATGTGAGGATATTCATTAAATTATTGATTTATTTAATGAAAAGGGGATGCAAATATGATATTTAATTAAATAGTTTAGGTTATTTAATTAAATAAGAAGACTTAGGGTTAAAATTAAATAATTTGCATTATTTAATTAAATCAGATGAAATTTCAGTGTGAGAGGGGGTGAATTAACCCAATTAGATCAATTAGATTAATAGGTGAAAATGAGGGGGGCGAGGGGCCTAACTCGATTTGTTAAAGCATCATGTTGGAGGCAAGAGGTCACAAGGTCTAGTCTCCTCCCAAACTCATGGTACCAGAGGGCATGTCGCATTAGTGCCACCAGTCATGTGAAAAATTTAACAAGTGCACTATAGTTTATAAGGGGACGGATACCCGACCGATTCTTGCAGTCTAAAACAAAAGGTGAAAATGAGGCATTTAATTAAATAATTAGGCTTATTTAATTAAACAAGCGAAAAGAAGATGGATTAAGCGATGTTAATATATCAGATTCAAGTGTGTATATCATTCAAGACATTTTTAAGTGTCTACATTTTTCCCCTCTTTGAAGCGAGGTACATGTTATGTTGGTTCAAAGACTGATGCTTTTTTGGATTAAACTGCTGTTCAGATCAAAAAAAAAAAAATCTAATTTTTGGATGTCTCACTATTTCCCTAGCGGAAGGAATAAGCTGGCTCCCTTCCCCTTGAGAAATCAGGCATAAATTTTGAATTTTGGGTTGATTTCTCGACAAAGGTAAAATATAGGTTCAAGATCAGTTCAGCTCAAAGAGGACTAGAAAGCACAGATGTCTAATGTAGAACAATTTGATAATGTATAGACAACCATTAGCCATGGGTAGCCTCATGTACATTTTGATATGTCACACAAATTCGATACTTGGATAGAAATGTTAGTAAAGATAGAAGAAAAAGAAGAATGGATCTGACCATTGATTTTGAGATTGATTCAAAATTCCAACAAGTCCATGATGCATCGAGACTTTATTAGATATGGTGATGGGATGGATGATTTTCTCATATTCGTGATTGGGATTTTTCATCATTCCTTATTTTTGATATATCACATAGACACGATGCATCGTGGTATTGATAACTAGGATGGCGTTGTATCTAGTGTAATGGAATTTGAATCTGCAAACAAATAGGATAGTTCTTGTTCACACCTTGACATACAGAAACCTCATTGGAATGTAGCTTAGAAGTTTATAATATCAGACCAAAGTATACGCAATAGTCAATAATCTACTCCAAACAACCTCCCTACACACAACTAAGCAAGTATGCACCAAGATTATTTTACAAGAATATCCACAAGCACAACAAACGAAAGATAATGATCGATTCCCCATTCCTTTCTCTCTACATCATTAATACATCATTGAGAGGTCCTTGGAATAGGTCAATAAGATAAATCATAAGAAAATATTAAAGACAAGTAGTCAATATTATCTATATCTCTTACTAGTTTATTATATCTAAGGTAATTTATGATACTAATGTCCATTGCAGGAAGGATGCATCCTAGGACATGTTGATCAGATGTTTTGATTAGGATGAGGTGTTTGATAAGTTGTTGATACAATTTTCACTGACTCATTTACCTATGGCCTAGGCTTTAGATTTTGACACTTAGGTTCTCACTTTACAACTTGCTATACTCACTTCCTATTTGTTTCACCAAAGGTTGAAGGTGATGATCGATTTATTATGGATGAAGGTTTATTGAGGGCGAAAGCGAAATGGGATGGATGGTTTTGGATTTTCTAGAATATTTCAATGTTTTTGGTATTTTTTAAAAATGTTGTGAGGTTTTTTTTTCATCTTTTTGAAAGTTTATGTGAATGTTTTTGTGTTTTCTGATTTTTCAATTTTTTTGGATTTTTCTAAGTTTTCAAATGTTTTTGCGATTTTTTGAGATATTTGGATGTTTTGGGTTTTTCTAAGATATTTGAATGTTTAGGGATTTTCCAAGTTTTTCGACCAAGAACCTAACCTAAAAGACTATCCTAGGGGCCTCGAGTGTTGATCAAATATTTTCCTTGCCTACGTTATACACGTAGAGACCATGCAGTTCGATTGACATGACTTATTTGAAGATGAAGATGAACAGTTGATGGATTGCCAATTTATTATGACAAACTCCTAAAGGACTGACCTAGGGTGTCTCGAGGGAATATCAATGATGGCCTTGCCTACGTTCAAGCTTAGAGACCCATAATTCGATCAGGTACAGTTTTTGGATTTTTGGTATTTTGACCTTTTTAGGGATTTTTGATGTGATTTGGATGTTTTAGAATTTTGACTTTACATTTTTTGAATGTTTTTGGATTTTAGCTATATATGATTTGGATGTTTTGTAATTTTTTTATTTTGCAAGTGTTTTTGGATTTTTGATGAGATTTTGATGTAAACGATACCTAGATCATAATGTTGATGTCACGTTGTGAGATAAAAGACATGGATCAAGAGTTATTTGAAAACAAGAGTGCAATAACCTGCCCCCAGTGTCTAGTAATGTTTCATAGATCAATGAACAAGCCAAGATAGGAATTTCTATTGGAAGAGTTCAATAGAGTTTAATCATGCTAGATATGTGCTACTGGACTTCATGAGATAAAATGATAAAGAGCCTGTCAAGATTTTTCCATGAGTAGAGTTGAAGTATACGTTGAATCTTTGTCAAGATCAAGAAAAACGGGAATATCTGGATAAATCTGGATTAGATGGATGGAGGGAACATTGGATTTATCATGACAAGGATGAGATGCTTCTATCTGAGAAGGATCATATAGATGCTCAATTCTACTCATGACACATGTTTTCCAAGTTTTTAGTATAGTACTTGCCCAAAGCACCACTGTAGTGGTTTTCACTGGAGGATGATTTTTATTTTTACTATTTTCTAGATTTTTTATTTTTTTGATTTTTTACCCTCATGTTGAACCACTTGGTGGTACTAATGTAGAGGATTCTATCATAACGTTCCAATGATATTCTACTTGAAGAAGTTGCTTTGCTAAGCGTAGACACGCAAAATATACTGATTGACATCGTGCATCTGATCCTGACTTACTAACATCATTTCTTCCCGAATCATCCCTCGGTCTAACCATTTAATCAAATCCCCCTATCTAATTAAATTCATCAATATTCGTCTCTTACTTAAATAAATCGTTTTATCTGATTAAGTCAATTCCTTCTGTTAATTAAATCAACCCATTTGATCTAATTATCCCTATTTAATTAAATAATCAATTTATTTGATTAAATCTCTAAAGTCTATCCATCAAATTAAATAAATTAAAATCTTATTTGATTTAATCTAACACCATCCCTTTTAATTAAATAAATCAAAATCCTTATTTAATTAATCTCTTGTCATATTCCTCTCTTATTTGATTTAAATAAATCCATAAATTAAGTCAAATAAGTCACATCATCAAATCTCTTGTTAAATTAATTAACCCTTGATTAATTTAACCTCATCTCATGTCACATCCTCTAGATAATGCAAGTTGCATGAAAATAGATTTAATTCATTTATTAAATCCCTATTTTCCCTCACATGGCATCTTTTGGAATATTCCCTCAATTTGAATTCAAAAATTCCAAGTCAACATGTACATCCAACAAGGCAATAACTTCATCTTACATGTCCTTTGCCTTGAGCCAAGTGGCATTTATTGCATTTTCCCTTCCCTCTTACATGTCATTTCAACAAATTTGAATTTCAAATATTGGCATTTATTGACACAAACCCCAAATCTTGCACATCCATCATCCATTCATAGCTTGACAAGTGGCACCATATCATTGGATGAATGTTAGTCCCACATTGCTCAAATTTGGACTTTCATCCATCTTAAAATCCTATAAGTAAAGAGCTCATATCTTCATTTTATCATCCACAATCCAAGCAAAGTTATCATGCTAAAATACTTAGCCATTTCCATTCACAAATCTTGATTTCTTAGCTAGGTTATTGCAGATTTTGGCTTGGAGCTCTCACCATTCATCATCAAAAGTGGATCAATCTCTTCAACATTCAAAGCTTGCAATCATAGGAATTGGGAAAGGGCCAATTTTCACATCAAATTGGCACCAATTCCCCCATGGGATCAAGAGTTTGCTCTTTTAATTAGGATTTAATCTTTGTTTTGTCATTTCCTTTGTGATCTTCAATATTTTCTTCCTAATTTGAATGTTGCAAATGGATTTCATGGGGAATCCTTGTTTTGGCTTGCATTTCATTGTTTAACTCATTTACTCATGTTGTTTTGTAGGTACCTAGGCTTGGGCTCACACAAATTGGCGCTAGAAGGAGGGCTGGATATCATTATTTCTAACTTTTCTTTGAAATTTTCGTGTTTTTCTTCACACACAGGAAATTCCAACACGGGCTCTTCAACGTCGTTGTTTTAGCACCGCAGGCTCGTCAACATCGCTGTTTTGGCACCGCGGGCTCGTCAGCGTCGCTATATTGCGCTGCTTGAAACAAAAACTGCACCGTTGGACTCATCCCGCCAAAAAATTCAAATTTGTAATTGCACCTTGGACTCGTTGACTTGCAGGTTTTTTTGAAATTTTTGAAAACAACGACACGGGGAATAAACTGCGATGCTAGGAAAAAAGAATGATGCAATCGTGCTCTCTATCCCGACACAGAGCATCACTGACTAGTAAGTGGCGCTATGAGAGCACCGTTGGGAGAAAAAAATAGCGATGCCTTCACGAGTTGCGACACTAGGAGATAGTAAAAGGGAGAATTTAATTTTTTAGCACGTGCTTTTGATTTATGATTTTTTTACCTTTTGTTTTCTAGTTTTTAACTTGTGTTTTTCCAAAATTTGACTGTTTTCTCCTTTGTAGGTTGGAAATCGAAAACAAAGGAAGGAGGAGCATGGTGATGATATTTTCTTCAATCAAAGTGTTTTTAAACACTTAAGTGTTTGTTTAACACTTCTTTAAGGATTTGTCATCTTTTCATTATTAGAACACTAGTTTTTCATTTGGGCTTAAAAGAACCTTTCAATTTCTTCTTGCAAAGGTTAAAACGAACAATAGGATCAACAAACTTACTAGATTTTGTTTCTTAGATTAAAAAATTGAACAAATGTCTTTCACTTGTGATTTGGTGCTTTAAAATGAAGTCACATATTTCTTTGAGGATTTAAAAAGAACAAGTGTAGCTTTTTTTTTGTGAGGGCTTACTTAGACTAAAGTCATCGAAAAAGGACGTATGCACTTCTCTCACGCTTTATAGTGATCTTAAGAATCAAAAGGCCTTTTTCATGACTTTGGGATGAGACAAAGCAATCACCTCCACACTTCGATTTGGGCTTAAAATTGAACAAAATCTTGTGCGAGTGTGAGTGGGGCATTTTCGCGTATATTCTCTCTTTGTTGCTATCAAAGATTGATCGAGTTACGATTTTATTCTTCATTCACTTTTTTTTATCTTAGAGGGTCTGCCTTGTGGGAAAAAGTACTCACCCAAGGGAATGACTCAACCGGTAACACTCTAAAGCCAAGAGTATTTCCAGCCAGGATATAAATGTGGATATTGGATGAAACGCCAATATCACGCGGTTGACTCTGACAAGATGGATCTGAAAGGGGACTCTTGCCACGTTGGGTCAACTCCTATGAACAAAAAGTCCTTACTAAAGCCCATGTGCTAGAAATTTCCAAAATCCTTTAATCTATTTGTTGGTGTAAGAACGGTCATTTTGAAGCCGCCCCACACTTTTACGGTCTTCTAGTAGAGATGGAAAGCATGCCATGGGAGTTTCATGGGTGTTGATGCTTGGCTGCCCCGATTGACGTTAATGAGACGTGGAGGAGAGCTAGTGGGGTCAAGCATCTAACCATTCGCTAGAGATAATCATAGCTGGACTTGTCCAAGTGGGAATCCAACAAATATTGTCTTTCACATCCATAGGATTTTACTTGTTCTTGGGTTACAAAATGCATTGCTTGATTGAAAAAAAATAAAAAACAAACACTTAACATCACCCAAATTTCAAACCCTTTTGGAGACGAATATCATTGACTCAATCTATATGTTATTGCTTTCCCTTGGGATCCACATCCTTAGAGGTTTCTAAACATTGGATTATATCTCAATTTGTCTCCTTAAGTAAACAATAGGAAAACCCTTGCCTTAATTTCATTAAATTTCCACATAACATATCTTGTGGGGTTTGAAGAAATTAAGACATTGGACATCTTAGTTTGAAACTTTAATCAAAGATAGTGTTTTTGGTAAAATAAAGACATTAAGAAAAGCTAAGCAAAATGAACTTTCATATGTGTTGAAGACTCACAATCCTGAAGCAAAAATCATTGAAAATGAATGTTCAAATGAAATCAATCCTTGGTTACAAAGGTCTTTAGGAAACATTTGCATGCTCTTCAATACCTAGGTCTAGTAAAACAAAGTGTTCTTTTTAGGTTCTTTTTAAGGATCAAAACATGTCAAAATATTTTTCATCCATCCCCCAAAACATCAAAACCAACATCATCTCACAAATCACCCTTTTTGAAAATCTTGAAAATCATCCTTAAGTGCTAGGCTTTGTGGCAAAATAAAAAATCACCAAAATCATTGAGACCAAGTCCTTGAAAACATTTATCAAAACACCTTTGGCTAGGCATGTGTAGATGCATCCTTTTGCATATACTTAGTCAAAGTTATCAAAAATCATCTTGTCTAGCTTAGTGTATGTAGATGAATCCTTCTTCATATACTTAGTGAAACAATCATCTTGTTTGGGTAGGTGTGGGTAGATGCATCCTTCTCCTCACACATATCCAAATCATCATCCTTTGAACAAAGCTATCCCTTAGATCATCATCCAACATCTTAGGGTCTTTTTGTTCAAAAACAAAAGCAAATCAAAATCAAGGACAAAATCCAAAATCAAATCAAAAATCAAAATCCTAAGTCCTAAAATCCTAGCATTTCATTCAAGATTTATCGAAAGATGAAAACATCCATAACATCCATCCTTAAACATCATCATCATATCATCATCACCTTTGATCCTAAAGGCATCCTAGAAATTTCTACTTTGGGGTATAAGATAAAGATGAATCCAAAGAATCAAAGAGATTCATCTCCCATATTCTCGAAGATTGATCCTTGTTTTATGGTTCTAACTAGATCTCAATACAAGAAGAGTATGGAAGCCAACAAAGAAACACCCGCTTCAAGTGATCTTAGCCAAACAAACACAGAAATGAATCTCGCTGAATCAAGTAATCCGTTGACCCTCTCATCATCACAAAATCCGCAAGAAGAAAATCAAGGGGAGGACCTTACTTTTGGAATGTCTCACGAGGAAATGCTCCAAAATTCGGACAACCATAGAATCATCAACATCATGATGAGACTTAACCCTTCATTGTACATGCTTGAACTAGCAAGACAAGGGGCCAAGTTGCCTTCCGATTTTGATGTGAGCACTATAGTGGAGACATCTTTTCCACCAATCTCATCTACCATCCCCATTTCATCTACACCCCCATCTCAAAACAACAAGCAAAATATCCCACAAATCACAACATCGTTTTCTCCAACCCAACCCAACGTTAACAAGGGAAACACATTCCTCAATGCACTTCAAGCACATCCCCTTGTTAATAATCAAAACTTGGATGCAAACACCACATTGGAACAAAACATCCCCCATAATCCATTACACAAAAATGTTCCTCTCACTTTACATTATGACCCATCATCAACATCTTTTCACGGAGCACCACAAACACCTCTTCTCACAAATTCACAAGAAGAGGGAGATATGTTCAGACCAGGGGGCATATTAGACACCACACAACAACTAACACCCCTTACATTTCCACCTATCCCACCACTACCATTATCATCCATGCCACTCCTTTGTTTAGGGCTTCCCCCTCTACCAAGTATCAATCAAAACAATATCCCAACCATCAATCAAAGCATTACACCAAACACCCAAAAATTTTCGTTAATATCAAAACAACAAACGACAAATACACAAGCAATGGAAACATCATCAAACACGCCCACATCATCACAAAGCATGGTCTCCCAAGGGCCAATCACATCAACAATGCCACTTACCACACCAACACCACCATCCACTAATCAAATAATCAACACAACATCACCATTCACCACTACTACGAACGCCATTCCAAATCCACCACCACCCCCACCACCACCAACATTCACCACATCAAACCAATACAACGCAACATTGCAAGCTACTTTCCAAAGAGGATACCAACAAGTTCAAAACAAAAATTCGTACAACAAGCCGCTCAAGCCGCACAAGCCACATTACAAGTGCAACAAGCCCAAGCTTTACTACAACAACAACAAGCCGCTCAAGCTGCCCAAGCCACGCAATCATTGCAAGCACAAAGGGTTGCTCAAGCACAACTTCTATTGCAACAACAAGCAGGACAAGCGCAAGCTCAAGCGCAAGCTAAATATCAGGCTCAACAAGCACAAGCACAAGCAACGCAATTGCAAGCATATCAACAAGCATTAAAGCAATATCAAGAACAGTAAGAAGTAGCAGAACTGGCAGCCCAACAACAAGCATTGTGGGAACAATAGCAAGCACAACAACAAGCATTGTTGGAATAGCAACAAGCGCAACAACAAGCACAAACCTTAGCGCAACAGCAGCAAGATCAACAACAGGCATTGTTCATACAAAAGCAGGTGGAAGCCTACCTTGCTCGATAGAACATACAGGTACCATTGAACAATGCACTGACCAACCCACCCATCCAAACCACAATACCCCAAAACACCTTCATTCCCCCATGATCCGCAAAATGATGTGATGACACAACTCAAGTTGCTCTCGCAACAAGTGCTCGACCTTCAATCAGGGAAAACAACCAAAACACCAAGCAACTTGTGTCCCTATCCATTTGAAAGGAGCTTAGAAATGAAACCATTGCCTAAGGGATTTGAAATCCCCAAATTTGACAAATATTGAGGGATGGGAAACCCTGAAGATCACATCAAGGAATTCCAGGTTCATTGCATGGAGGTCACATATGATGACACTTATCTGATGTGACTATTTCCTAGAAGCTTGGTAGGCCCTGCTATCGAATGGTTCTCTCGCTTACCTTCACGAATTAGAACATTCCAAGAAATTATAGACGCATTCATTAAGAACTACGTATGTAACATTGCAATGGATGTTAGTCTCAAAGAACTCTCGGCTCTAAAACAAGGAAAGAATGAATCTTTCACTTCATTCCTTCAACGATGGCGATCCAAGGCCAATCGGAGCAAGTGGACCATGCCAGAAGAACAACAAGTTTGCACAATCATAGCCAACCTTGAAAGTCACTTTGGAATTTCATCTCAAGGTTCAGGGTATCACCACATATGATCAATTGATCTCCAAGGCACTTAGCATCGAAAGAGCCCTTGTGACTCAACCCATGGAATCAACATCATACCACGAACAGAAAAACAACCGCCCATCATCCAATTACAATGATAAACCTCACACGTGTGCGAGGAATAAAAATGTCACTAATGATGGTGTCGTAGATTCCAAGGTGGTCATTAGTGGTCCATGCCAAAACACACCTGCACAACAAATCAAAACACTCATCACACAAACAACAATCCAACCATCAATAATCTCAATGACCAAAGGGGACCACCTCAATGCAAAACATATCCCAAACGAAAATACACAATGTTGGGGGAACCACTTGAGGACATCATGAAAAGGTTGATCGACAAAAAAATCATCAAAGCACCTACATTCGAGAATTACCAAGAACCCGATGTCAAACATCCTTGGTATAACGAGAATCAATTGTGTGAATTCCACAAAATCAAAGGTCACACCACAAATAGTTGCATGAGACTTAAAAATATCATCCAATATCTCATCGATAAAAGAATCATAAACACGAAACAACCTACAGGAAATCAAGATCTTAAAATCTATATGAATCTGATGTCGAATCATGGCAACAAAGGGAATAACAATAACAAGGATAAAGGAAAAGGTAGTGTAAATCATGTATACAAAATAGTCGTTGCCTCCCTAAATGAAGACTGCATGGTCATCACCATCAAGGGCGCCCATGCCAAAGATTATAGAGTCACCACAAGAGGCGGCAAAGTCACTATCACAGGATCATCTCAAACAAATAGGGTTCCTTCATCTAGATCTAATGGCTACAATGTCATAGATCAAATCAAGAGAACACTAACACACATCTCCATCATGGAGCTATTAAAAATATCATCAGCCCATAAAAAGATCCTTGAGGAAGCATTAGCCTCATCCACTGTCCTCGCAGATCTCGACACAGAGCAATTCCAAGCTATGGTCAGAAATATCATAATGCCTAATCTCCTTATATTCTCTGACCAGGATTTCCCCGCCCAACCATCTCACAATCGTGCACTTCACTTGGAAGCCATCGTAAATAAGAGCAAAATCAAAAGGGTCTTGGTGGATGGAGGTGTAGGTTTGAATATTTGCTCTCTTAGCCTCATTGAGTAGTTGAAAATATCAGAAGATTCCATTGACAAAGGAAAAGGCATCACAATAAGAGCATATGATGACCAAGAAAGAGTGTCTCAAGGCATGATTAAACTCCCTATTCAAGTAGGTCCGACACTCATGGAAACCACTTGTCAGGTCTTGGACCTTGATTTGTCATACAATATCCTCCTGGGATGCCCATGGATCCATGCGATGAAAGTTGTAGCATCAACCTTCCACCAATGTGTGAAATTTACACATAATGGACAAGAGGTTACCATCCATGGAGATCCCGAACCATTCTCATATTGCAAAAATCTTGAGGCAAAGTATTACAAAATCCCTCAAGTGCCAAAAAATGATGAGGGCCCATCCACACCATACATCGACCCCGCCACTCTCACGTCCACTTTTGCGACAGAGACACCCGCCAACCCCACCATCTCCAACATTAAGCTTATCATCCAAGAGGACAGTTGTGGAAGCTATAAGCTTCCTAACAATTCTTTTTTGGTGGGAGAGTTACCACAATCTCCCAGATCATGAGGATGTCTGCAAGAAAATCAAGCTTCCACATCACAAATGTATCCTAAAAACTATCCTGAATTCACAAGCTGGGGAGACCTTGGTCAAGAGGTTATTGAAGCAAATCCATTTTAGATGTTGTATCGAGATGAAAGACTGACAGCTAACTTACCAATGGATGAAAGAAGCAAGGGCCTACAAATGATGCTTGCAATGGGCTACGATAGAAATAAAAGATTGGGACAAAATGACAATGGGCTCATAATACCTATCATGCCAGAGACACGACCCATAACAAATCTTGGTCTTGGATGTACCCCTCTGAGAATAGCCATATGTGGCTGAAGTCCTCCGATTAGAACAATTAATATTTCTCCTCAGCCAGTACTAGCACAAGTGCACTCACCAATATCCATAGGTAGAGACATACATAACTTTATAACTAAGCCCTATATTAGTAGCAATGATGAGGATCACTTGACCAATCTACCTAGGTTATTTGAGGATACTACCCTTTGCACGATTAGTACCTTATCTTTCAAATCTAATCATCAAAATCATGAGATCCGTTTAGTATACCCCCAACTGATCGACTACGACCAACAAGGACCACCAGTTCTCGATACATTAAAAAATGATGAGGCGCTCTCAGAATTCATGGGATTGAGGGATAACATTCTAGATGGGGATCATAAGGCAGGGCTTATAATGGAGTTAGACACACACACCTATTATGGGGAAACAATTGAATCCTTCAGTCGCAAAAGTGAGAAACTAAGAATCATATCCAAGTCCTTGAGTGAAAACCACACTGTGGCACTCTCTGACAAGAAAATAGTAAAAAGAAAGGACGTATCCAACGGTGAAAACCTCTCTGAGGCACCTGAGGATGAAGGATTCAATCTTCCTCTAAGAGCTATTCATCAGGAGAAGTCAGCAGTCTTGGCCGAAAAATGCAATCCTATCAATTTAGGAACAGAGGAGACCCCACATATCACATTCTATGTGGAATCACTATTATCAAAAGAGCAAGAACTCCTAGCAGCATTCCTAAAAGAAAGAAAAATAAACTTTGCATGGAGTTATGCCGACATGCCAAGGCTTGATCCAGAGACTATGGTTCATCCCTTTGTTGTGTATCCAGAAGCAAAACCAGTCAAACAAAAGCTTCAAAAAATGCATCCTCAAATCGCTCTATTAGTCAAAATGGAGCTTAAAAAGTTGCTAGATGTGGGATTCATACAACCAATCGATTATCCAGAATGGGTGTCAAATTTGGTACCTATTTCAAAGCATGATGGAGGCATCAGAATCTGTACAAACTTCAGGTATTTGAACAAAGCATGTCCCAAGGATGATTTCTCGCTTCCCAACATTGACATGATAGTAGACATGACGGCAGGACATGAGATGCTATCATTAATGGATAGATTTTCAGGATATAACCAGATCATGATAGAAAAAGAAGATCAACATAAGATGACTTTTACTTGTCCATGGGGGACCTACTATTGGAACATGATGCCATTCAGCCTAATGAATGTAGGAGCAACCTATCAAAGGGCCATGACGTTGATATTCCACAATATGATTCATAAAATAGTCGAAGACTATGTCGACAACATTCTAGCTAAGTCAAGAAAAAGACAAGATCATATAGCAACCCTAAGTGCTATCTTTGATAGACTGGAGGAATACAAAGTCAAACTAAATCCCAAGAAGTGCGTCTTCAGCATACAATCAGGTAAATTGCTAGGATACATAGTCTCCATGAGGGGTATCAAGGTAGATCTGGAAAAAGTGAAAGCAATCTTCGAGATGGAAGCACCAAAGACATTAAAACAATTGAGAAGCCTCCAAGGCAGACTCCAATCCATTAGAAGATTCATAGCACAAATGGCAGACAAGAAGAACCCATATTCGCACCTACTCCACAAGGGGGTAGCATACAAATGGGATACAAAGTGTGAAGAGGCATTTAACAAAATCAAGGAATACCTACTAACACCGCCAATTTTAATGCCACCCATCCCAAAGAAGCCATTGATCTTATGTGTCAGCAATAGCGGGAGCCTTTGGAGCTCTCCTAGCTCAGCATGATGAAAATGGAACAGAGAGGGCTATCTACTATATCAGTAGGACAATGGTCAGTCACGAGCTAAATTACTCCTTCATCGAGCAAGCTTGCCTCGTAGTAGTGTTTGCATCCCAAAAATTCAAACATTACATGTTGGCACACAAGATAAAGCTCATCGCGAAAATTGATCCACTCAAGTATCTCTTATCAAAGGAAATTCTCACGGGCAGAATGGAAAAATGGGTAATGATACTGTCAGAGTATGATATTGAGTATGTGGAGAGGAAAGCTATCAAGGGTCAAGTTATTGTAGATCAACTAGCAGAAGCACCCATTTATTCTGAGAACCCTCTTGTATCAAAATTCCCAGATGAATCCATTTTTAACCTCAACATAACTGACCATTGGAAACTATACTTTGATGGTTCATACACAACATGGATCAGGAGCTGGTGTCTTCTTCATCACCCCACAAGGGGATTGCATACTGAAGTCATACAAATTGGCATTTCCTTGCACTAACAACATTGCGGAATATGAGGCTTTGACTATAGGCCTCAAGATAGTAGTGCAATGGAATATCATAGCTCTCAAAGTATATGGAGACTCTCAGTTGATCATAAATCGGGTCAATAATGAATATCAAAATAAGGATGACAAGCTCACTCCATACAAGAAATTGGTGGAGACTCTAAAGGAATCCTTCATTGACATAACATTCGAGCAGATTCCAAGAACCAACAATAGAGCAGTCGATGCCATGGCTACAATTGGGTCCCTATTAGATATCCCTTATAACGTGCCGAAATATGAATTTTTGATTGAGCAGCTTCTCGTCCCCACATTCGAGGTACCAAAATCGGAATATGTGTGTGAAATCGTTGGTTCGGGCGATCCTTGGTATCATGACATCTATACATATCTTCACATAGGAGTCACACCCGCTGACCTCCCATCAAACCTAAAATGAACCTTTGTTAAAAAGGCATCCAGATTTGTATCCTAGGTGATACCTTATATCGTAGAAGCATAGAAGGTACCTTACTGCACTGCCTAAATGCTGAGGAGGAATTAACTACTCTAACCGAAGTTCATAACGGTATATATGGCTCACGCTCGAGTGGAATGACCATCGCCAAGAAATTGCTGAGGATGGGGTATTACAGGGCCACAATGGAAAGAGAAGCACACGGTATTATATGTGGCAACTGATCATGCTATACTGTACACCCCGGCCCCCTGTCCTCGCCGGGGTCCAAGGCCGGGCCAGGCCCTGGGTGGGGGTTCGGGGACGCAGCCCCTGAGGAAAAAAATTTTGCCCTTTTTTTGCGTCATCAGCGAAAAAGGAAAAATCTCCGAAAAAGAAAGAAAATCGACTTTGTAAAACCCTAATTCTGGAAGCTTCTAAAAGCTTGTTAAAAGGGGTTGGGATGGGGGTTATAGTATGATGAAAAATGAGATTATTCACAAGATTGTAATAGGTTTTGCACTGGATAATAAAAGTATTGGATGGCTGCGGTTTGGTAGATGTAGCCTAGATTGGGCGAACCACGATTAAATTCTACGTGTTATGATTTATTACGTATGTTTTAGTTTCTTTGTTTATTATTTAAATCTGCATTTAATTGTTTTGATCTCACCATCATAACCCCTAACAAGTGGTATCAGAGTGAGTTGTGTTTCGATTATCGTCTGTAGGAAAGATCTCACGGTTGAGTGGGAGTCTCACGGTTGAGTGGGAGCAATGGCAGACGAGGGTAAGAAGGTTGAGAAGTTCAATGGGCAGAACTATTATTTATGGAAGATGCAGATGGAGGACTATCTCTATCAGAAGGATTTATGGCTGCCATTGGAAGGGAAAGCCAAGAAACCTGCAGCAATGTCAGATGAGGACTAGGAGATCTTGGATAAAAAGGCTCTTGGTAGTATTCATCTACTTTTAGCACAATCGGTGGTGTTTAATATTACAATAGCAAAGATAACTCAAGAGTTGATGGAAACCTTGGCAAAGTTATATGAAAAGCCTTCCACTTCGAATAAGGTATTTCTTATGAAGCATTTATTTAATATGAAAATGGTAGAAGGTGGGTCAGTTATTGATCATTTGAATGAGTTTAATACGGTCACCAGTCAATTAACCTCTGTAAAAGTAAATTTTGATGAAGAAGTTAGGGCTCTTTTGATTCTATGTTCTTTGCTTGAAAGTTGGAATAGCTTGGTAATGGTACATTATAATTCTATTTACGGTTGAATACATTGAAGTTTGATGATGTTGTTGGTGTTATTTTGAGAAATTTGGAAAAAGCTTCAGGTGGAACATCCACATCGAGCTGATGTTTGAATCACGGCATAGGCAAAACAAGGGAGAGAAACAATTCTAGAAATGCATTAGGAAGTCCACGAGGAAAATCAAAGGACAAGGTCCCAATCTAGAACAAGAGATTCTTTGATGCGTGGTAAAAGCCGGGGTCATTTGAAGATTGCTAGTCTCAAAAATAAAGATGGAGACAACAAGGAAGGAAGCAAAGGCAAAATGTGGTAAGTAATAAATCTGATGAGATGCTTCTGATTCTTTCCTTACGATAATGTTGATGATTCTTGGGTGTTAGATTCAGGGGCTTCATTTCATGCTACCCCCCATAGAAGTTATTTTATTGATTACGTCCAAGGGGATTTTGGGTTGGTTTATTTAGGAAATAATGAACCCTGTCAGATTGTTGGAAAGGGAAGAATCAAGATTAAGTTACAGAATGTGAATCATTGGCTACTACGTGAGGTAAGGCATGTTCCAAAGTTAAGCAGAAATTTAATTTCAGCAGGGCAACTAGATGATGAAGGTTGTGTTGTTACATTTAGTGATAAAAATTGGAAGGTCACAAAGGGTTCCTTAGTAGTAGCAAAAGGTGTGAAAGTAGGCACCTTATATCTTTGTACAGGTCATACTGTTCCTTCTACTTTAATTGTTATGGAAAAGGGTCAATGTTTAGGAATAGTTGTTGCAGTTAAGCAGGTAGAAGATCATACAGTTGCTGTGGACTCTGAATCAGCACTGTGGCATAATAGACTTGGGCATATGAGTGCAAAAGGTATGAAATTACTTCATTCAAATAATGTTTTACCAGATCTAAAATGTGTTAATATGGATTTCTGTGCAAGTTGTGTCTATGGAAAACAAAAGAGAGTTAGTTTTCTCAAGGATGGGAAGCAAAAGAAATATGAAAAATTAGAGCTTGTGCATACAGATGTATGGGGACCAGCTCAAATATCTTCTCTCGGTGGCTCTTTGTATTATGTTACATTCATTGATGATGCAACTAGGAAGGTATGAATTTATTTTCTTAGGCAAAAATCTGATGTATTTGAAACTTTTAAAAAATGGAGAAGCTTGGTTGAGAATGAGACAGGTAAAAAGATAAAATATCTCAGATCTGATAATGGTGGTGAGTATTGCAGTAAAGAGTTTGAAGATTATTGTTCCTCTAATGGTATTCGTAGGCAGAAAATGGTTCCAAGGACTCCACAAGAAAATGGAGTGGCTGAGCGCATGAATAGAACAATAATGGAGTGTGCACGGACTATGAGATTGCATGTTGGGTTGCCTTTAAAATTGTGGGCAGAGGTTGTAAACACTATTGTTTATTTAATCAATAGAGGTCCCTCTAATCCTTTAGGTTGTGGTATTCCAGAGGAAGCATGGAAGGGTAAGAAGGTGAGTTATTCTTTTATCAAAACCTTCGGTTGTGAAGCATTTGCACATGTAGATTCTGAAAATAGAACTAAGCTTGATGCAAAATCAAAGAAATGTGTATTTGTTAGATATGGCATTGATGAATTTGGTTATAGGCTTTGGAATTTTGAAAATCAAAAAGTTGTGAGAAGCAGGGATGTCATATTCAATGAAAAAGTGTTGTACAAAGATCTGTTGCTGCAGCATGAGAAGAAAGAAAATGATTATGTAGTGTTGTATGATATTCCCAACAATAATATTTTAGTGGTTCCTCATGCTGGGCAACAACAGCAGCAACAAATACCACAAACTCCTGTTAGATGATCTTCAAGGATAAGTAGACCTCCAGAACGATTCTCTCCCTCTTTGTATACTATTTTGTTAACTGATGCTGGTGAACCAAAATATTATGATGAAGCTATGCAGGTGGATACCAAGGTTCAGTGGGAGCATGGAATGAAAGAAATGACCTCTTTGCTAGAAAATCGTGACTTGGGATTTATGCAAGCTGCTCTACGTGTAAAAGTGTATTTTACCAAACAAAATGGATTTATAGGTCAAAGAGGACGCATTGGAGGTAAGAAAAGATTTAAAGCCAGATTAGTTGTAAAGGGATTCGGTAACAAAAAAGGTATTGATTTTGATGAGATTTTTTCTCCTGTTGTTAAAATGACTTCTATTCGTATTGTTCTAAGTATTGTGGTTGCTGAAGATTTGCATTTAGAACAACTTGATGTTAAAACAACCTTTCTCCATGGTGATTTGGAAGAGGAAATATATGCATGGAACAACCACAAGGATTTGAGGTCAAAGGTAAGGAGAAATTGGTGTACAGATTG
>VDFB02019719.1:43509-83075 GCA_007258455.2 Sequoia sempervirens
CTAATTCTCGAAGCTTCTAAAAAGCTTGTTAAAAGGGTTGGGATGGGGTTACAATATGATGAAAAATGCGATTATTCACAAGATTGTAATAGGTTTTGCACTGGATAATAAAAGTATTGGATGGTTGCGGTTTGGTGGATGTAGCCCAGATTGGGTGAACCACGTTAAATTCTCTGTGTTATGATTTATTTTGTGTATGTTTTAGTTTCTCTGTTTATTATTTAAATCTGTATTTAATTGTTAGATATATACCATCTCTAACCCTAACAAAGCACATGATCATGCTAAAATATGTTTACAATGTTAGCAACATGGAGACCTCATCCATGCTCCAGCTCAAGAGCTTCACCCGATCATCACACCATGGCCCTTTTCACAGTGGGGACTCGATCTCATTGGAAAAATCACACCCACCTCATCCAATGGCCATAAATTCATCATAACTACAACTGAGTACTTCACAAAGTGGGTGGAGGCCATACCCATGACATATATCATTGGAAAGCAAATCTCAAAATTCATCCTAAACTATCTCATATGTCGTTATGGTGTCCCACAAGCCATCATCTCAGATAATGGGACACCATTCAAGAACCAGAAAGTTCATGACTTGTGCGAGAAATTCAAAATCCAGCATCGCTTCTCCACCCCGTAATATCCCCAAGGCAATGGCCAAGCAGAAGCCACAAATAAAACCAACCTCAAAATCCTCAAGAAAATAGTCAATGACATAGGTTGTGACTGGCATCTGCAGCTTAATCCCGCCATCTGGACTTATCGAACCAGCATCCACACACCCACCAGCTCCACCCCCTTCTCCTTGGTCTATGGATCAAAAGTCATACTCCCCATTGAGATCGAACTCCCATCCCTCAAGATATCACTGTAAAACCTTGTCACGGATGAAGAATATTGGGTTTCAAGACTAAATGAGCTAGAGTTACTGGATGAGAGATGTATAGATGCTTTAAATCACTTGCAAGTCTATCAGAATAGACTCAAAAGAAGCTACAACAAGAAAATCAGAAGCAGTACATTCCAAGTCAGAGAACTGGTCTTAAAAGAAAATCAAAAGAATGTCCCAAACCCAAGTAGCAAAAGCAAGTTCGAACCTACTTGGTTAGGACCTTTTTTCATCACAACAAGTTATAAATCAGGGGCATATCAGCTATCAACACCCGAAGGGGAACCTCTGCAGGAGCCAATGAATAGCTCCCATCTCAAAAAAAATTATGCCTAATTCATTCAAAGTATATAACCAAAAAATCAGAAAAAGTCCTAGAAAAATGGTTACTTTGGTGAAAACCTGGCAAATAGGCATCTTGGTGACAACAAAAAAAAGTAAAAAAGCAAAAAATCAAAAAAAGGATCAAAAATAGTAAAGAGAAAAATTGTCCTCTAGTTAAAACCACTTTAGTGGCACTTTGGGCAAGTACCTCATTGAAAACCTGGCAAACAGGCACCTTGTGTAAATAATCACTTTCCATCCACCAAGATCTTACGGCTTGTTCTGCATCATCCATCCATTTCACTTCCATCATCCATCGCATTCAGGTCTCTATCCATCACTCATCCACTCGCATCTGCACCATAGCTTGGTCCTGTTTTCGTATCATGATCCCTCCTAGTACTACTCAGCCCATCCTCAAGGTTAGTTTGTCCTACCTTTTTTGGAGTAGTCTATTGCATCACGCTGGGGCATGTTCTCATCGGATCAGATTCGTGTATGATTTTAAAGTCCTCAAAATCAAAAAATCCAAAAACATCAAAAATATCATAAAATCCAAAAACATTGAAAAAGCACAAAATCCAAAAACATCAAAACATATCAAAATGAAAAAACAAGTCAAAAGTCATATCAAAAAATCCAAAAATAGGGTCGTCTTGTCAAACTACGTCATCTCTGAGCTTGAATGTAGGAAAGGTTGATCTTTGATTATCCCCCGAGACATTTAGGTCAGTCCTGTAGGAGTCTGTCATAATAAACTGACATCTCATCATGTATATCGTCATCTATAAATCGGTCAAGTCGTCAGTCAAACTACGTGGTCTCTACGTGTATAGCGTAGGTAAGGCTAATTTGTCGATCAGCCCTCAAGACCCCTAAGATAGGTCTTTAGGTTAGTCTCTTGGTCAAAATCCCAAAATATTGGAAAATCAAAAATCAAAACATTTGAAAATCTCAAAAAATACCAAAAAAATAGCCTCAAAACATTGCAAAACATCAAAAACATCCAAATAGTTGAAAAAATCCATCCACCTCATCTCGCTTGCACCTGCAATAAACACCATCCATAATAAACCGGTTGTCATCAGCAACCTTTGGTAAAATAATCGAAAACAAGTCTAGCAGATTACGAGTAGAACTCCAAACGTCAAATCGTAAGTCTAAGTCAGTGCGTAAACAAGTTGGTCATCTCTTCGTATCAATAACACATCATCTGAATCAGGTCCCATATCAATCATCCCTTAGAGCACTTTGGATAAATGAAATGGCGTGCCACCATCCACTAACATGTCCTAGGATGAATCCTTCCTACAATGGGCATTATCTTTTGGCAATAAGTTTTGGTTCCTATCCTTAGAAAACACATCCTTTTTCCATTAGCGATATTGAAGAGCATTAGTTTGTTTATTTACTTGGTCTTTATCTTTTTGACTTATCTTATTTGCGCTCATTCTAGGGATGTCTCAATGATATCCCAAAATAGAGGATTTAGAGAAATAGGAATGGGGCAATGATCATTATCTTTCGTCAGTTGTGCTTGTTGGACGTTCTTGTAATATAACCTCAGCGAATACTTGCTTTGTTAGGTATGTTTGGAAGAGGTCTAGGGCAACTTGTTGACTATTACAGGGATACGTTTACCTTTCCATGTTTTGGTCTAAGGTGTCTAAAACTTCTGAAGTACATCCTAGCAAGGTTTCTATATGTCAGGTGTGAACAAGAATGCTCCTATCTGATTGTCGAGTCAAAGTCCATCACACTAAGTACCATGCCATCCTAGTTGTCTATACCTTGATGCCTCATACCACGTGTGTTATCAAACATAAGAAAATTTGGCCCTTTGAAAATCCCAATTCCTCGAAAAGTAATCATCATCATCATTTGCATTTGTGTCATCTTGTGTCTTGTTGAAATGACTTCTTCTTTTCTTACTAATCACGCTAACAAGGTACTATGACAATTGACCATTATCATCACCATCATCACCATTGATCCTGCATCCACAAATCATTAGCATATTGCATATCATATAGGGAACAAACGCATTGCATTCCAATCATCATAAATAGGTTATCATAAACACTCTTCATAGATAGTCACGTCCATGTCAGTGCATCTCACCCATTACATTGCATCTCATGGAATTATATCAATCATTGCATAAACATTCATTTACATAACCATTTCAACAATACCATCTAAATCATCACATAAGCATCTACAAAATCATTCCATAATCATTTATTGCATAATCATAAGCAATAGGCATATAAGCATTTAATTCATTAGATATATCATTGCATCACATACATCATCATTTAGGATAATAACATTTGTTATTCTAAGCATCTCAAACTCATTGTGCATTAACACCATTTCATTAAGCATCATATCACAACCATAGCATCATATCACATCCATTCATAAATCATCTCATATATAAGCATATACCATAAGTCAAATCATTTTACATATTGCATTGGCATAAAATAAATCATCATATAGTTAACATCATTGCACATCATATCATAGGTAAGCATCATATAGATTTGTTAGTCATAATCATTACATAAACATCATTTAGAAATAAATGCATCCCTAATATATAAAAGAAGAATCATACATGCATAGATAAGGGTACACAGTACATCACATCAAAATCGACTCATATATATATCATATCATCATGTCACTATGATAGTACAAATAATAAATCGGATCACTGTACATATATGTCAATCGGTCCAAAATGCCCATCAGGCTATCAAAAATGAGCTCATAAGGCACAAAAAATGTATCATCTGGATCAGGCCTGATCTCCGTGAATGCTGCCCTCGCCCTTGTCACCGTGACCCTCTAGTGGTCTCTGGCTGGCCCGCTCTGAGTACTCAGGGACCCAGTCTGCTCTAAGTACGGTATCATGGTAAGCCCAATGGTAGTGCTCTATCTCCCAGATAGCCTCCCTATAAGATCGCATCGGCACTGTACCCTGAGATGAGGAGGCTGTCATGCTCTCAATCTGTTGCCTGCGGCCTAGCTCGGTGGCTGCCTGTAGCTCTGCAGCCTGTCTCTGTTGCATAGCCTGATCCCTCTCTGCTTTGAGCTGATCTCTCTCAGCCCTAGTCTGGTCCCTCTCCACTGTCACTTTCTGAACTTGGGCCTGCAATTGTAAAATTAAGGCATCTCATGCGTCTGCCTACCCTACTAGTTGTACTCGTGGCTGCACATGAACTTGATCCTCACCCTCGGCTCGTGGTGGTGGGACTGACGAATCTTGTTGCTAATCCTACATATGAACATCCTCATGACCTGGTGGGACTGGGGGCACCAATGGTGGATCCTATCGGATCTTGACCCTTGGTCCTCACCCTCGTCCTCGTCCTCTCCCCCTACCTCTGACCCTGCATACCTCTGGATCCTCGCTTGGAACAGTCAATCGAAGAGGAGGTCTGAACCAGTCTCTATAGGCCTGTGTGGTCCCTGGATCTGCCAAGCCCTGATCATAATCCCATGGTTGGGCTACCAATTTTCAAAAGTTGTCAACTGCATCTGCAGTAGGAATGTCAGGCCCCCATGATATTTGTGTCATGTTGCGTGTGAAGACGGCTACGTAGTCGTCATCGAGCCAATCCTGGGGCTCTCCAAACTAATGTTGTATGCACTCGGGTAGGTATCTCTCAATCATCGTGTGCTCTCGACCCTGCATGTATCGATCCTGGTGGTAGTAGAAGAGCTGAGTAGCATCATCGGTCCATCTGGGCCAACCAAGGTATGGACGCCAAGTAAAGACAAGCATCTCGTCCAGGACCCACCTCTAGTAGGGGATCCCATGCTTGCTAGTGTGTGTGAAGGACACACCGCCTCTGTATAGTGCCACGAGGGCATCCTCTACCCCCATCGGAATTGAAACGACCTATGGACATAGCACAGAAATGTGCTCCCATGCCCAAACATGAAGAAGTGTCACTCCAGCTCCCAGTGCTCTGCCATCCACGTATACGTACTCGTGGAGATCCCTGTAAAGTGAATCCAAAAGGACGGGTCCCCATGCAAACCAAACTGGCCTATCTCAGACCATCCTCTCCCAGCAGTAACCCCAGCTCGGACTGAAATACCGCCCTCGTCTGTCTAGGGCAACCAGACCTGAAATGATCATTGTAATCACCTAGCGGAAGGGAGGTGCTATAACTCTGTATCTCTCCAACTCGATCTAACCCTCGCAATAGACAATATCTCGTGTATCGAGGACTCTGACACAGCACTCGCACCCCTCCTCCATGTCATAGATCACCGGTGGCCATGAATGGGCAATCGTAGAATGCGCCAGACGTCCTCTAGGGTGATGGTCACCTCACTAGTGGGAAGATGAAATGATGATGTCTCGTTGTGCCACCTCTCGGCCAGCACTGATAGCATCCCTAGGTGTGTGCGCACAGGCGTTGCATACGCAATATGCCATAAGCTAGCAACTCCCAGTCGGTCCTGGTCTCTATCGCTCAAGTCCCGTAGGATGCTCGCCAAATCCCGCGATCAGTGCTCCTGAGAGTAGAACTCCCTCAATCCGTCCCACATCAAGGAAAGTCAGCATGTTAAAAAATTTGGAAAAATCCTGACCTAGCGCTCCAAATTTGCATCCAATGGCGTAGTTTGTGATGGCATCGCAGTTTTAGTTTCCTTAAACTCTGATGTTGGACCCTAAATTAAGCCAAATAGAGCTGTTGTTGCACACTTTATCCCCAGCATCGCAATTTTCATGAAAAGGGTGCCGCCGTCACGCACTTTTCCCAAACCAGCGTGTCGAGCCCGAGCCCAGCGACAGAGTTTCTAAACTCCAAATTGCACCGATGCGGCACTAAATCGCACTACTGCGCAGTAAAAAGGTAATTAGCGGTGTAGTTCAAATGCCGAGCGGCGCTATAATAGCACCACTGGAGGCGAGCTCATCCTTTAAAGGGCTAATAAATGCACTAAAAGAAAAAACAAAGCTTCGGTAGGGACCACATACCGGTGCCCCGATGCCAGGTGGTTGCTGGTAGGTACGAACTCGGTCCAAAATGCATAGGGGAAGTTGTTGTTGTGCCATATCGTCGGGGGGTCAGAGCTCAAATCTCAAGGTTTGCTAGTAGAGGTGTGTGAAAATGACTTGAAAGTGACCCCTCGGGCCCCTTTTAAGCCTAAAAATTAAGGTTTTTTTAACCCTAATTGGCTGTCCTGCTAGGGTTTTGGACCCCCGAACCTGTTTTTGTCCATTTGAGGCTTTTTTTTCATCGTTTTATTGTGTTTAGAGATGTTTTTAGCCTCCCAAACCCCTTTCAAACTTGTCAGGTACTTTGTCATCTTTTTTCACGAGATCACCCAAAAAATTAAAATTTTCGTCTGATCTCTCGAGGGGGCATTATATTGGCATATTCTCTTCCGCCAGGCAACAATGGGGCAATTTTTGAAATATCTAAAAAAAATCAGCTCTGATCGAGATTGTTTATTCTTTGAACCAACGCAACAAGTGCATTGCTTCAAAGAGGGGAAAATGTAGACACGCAAAATATACTAATTGACATCATGCATCTGATCCTGACTTACTAACATCGTTTCTTCCTAAATAATTCCTCGGTCTAACCATTTAATCAAATCCCCCTATCTAGGGCGGGGGCCCTAGCTCGGTTGGCTAAGTAATTCCGTTGCGGCTCTGCTGGTCACGAGTTCTAGTCTCCCCCCGTCCCGTGGTACCGGAGGGCGTGTCGCGCCAGTGCCGCCGGTCACGTTAAAAAGTTTACCAGGTGCACTGCAGTTTATAGGGGGTCGTGCTACCCGATTCCTGCAGTCTAATAAAAAAAAAAAAAAAATCCCCCTATCTAATTAAATTCATCAATATTTGTCTCTTAATTAAATAAATCATTTTATCTGATTAAGTCAATTCCTTTTGTTAATTAAATCAACCCATCTGATCTAATTATCCCTATTTAATTAAATAATCAATTTATTTGATTAAATCTCTAAAGTTTATCCATTAAATTAAATAAATTAAAATCTTATTTGATTTAATCTAACACCGTCCCTTTTAATTAAATAAATCAAAATCCTTATTTAATTAATCTCTTGTCATATTCCCTTCTTATTTGATTTAAATAAATTCATAAATCTAAGTCAAATAAGTCACATCATCAAATCTCTTGTTAAATTAATTAACCCTTGATTAATTTAACCTCATCTCATGTCACATCCTCTAGATAATGCAAGTTGCGCATGAAAATAGATTTAATTCATTTATTAAATCCCTATTTTCCCTCACATGGCATCTTTTGGAATATTCCCTCAATTTGAATTCAAAAATTCCAAGTCAACATGTACATCCAACAAGGCAATAACTTCATCTTACATGTCATTTGCCTTGCACCAAGTGGCATTTATTTCATTTTCCCTTCCCTCTTATATGTCATTTCAACAAATTTGAATTTCAAATATTGGCATTTATTGGCACAAACCCCAAATCTTTCACATCCATCATCCATTCATAGCTTGACAAGTGGCACCATATCATTGGATGAATGTTAGTCCCACATTGCTCAAATTTGGACTTTCATCCATCTTGAAATCCTATAAGTAAAGAGCTCATATCTTCATTTCATCATCCACAATCCAAGAAAAGTTACCATGCTAAAATACTTAGCCATTTCCATTCACAAATCTTGATTTCCTAGCTAGGTTATTGCAGATTTTGGCTCGGAGCTCTCACCATTCATCATCAAAAGTGTATCAATCTCTTCAACATTCGAAGCTTGCAATCATAGGAATTGGGAAAGGGCCAATTTTCACATCAAATTGGCACCAATTCCCCCATGGGATCAAGAGTTTGCTCTTTTAATTAGGATTTAATCTTTGTTTTGTCATTTGCTTTGTGTTCTTCAATATTTTCTTCCTAATTTGAATGTTGCAAATGGATTTCATGGGGAATCCTTGTTTTTGGCTTGCATTTCATTGTTTAACTCATTTACTCATGTTGTTTTGTAGGTACCTAGGCTTGGGTTTGCACACTAAGATACGAGCACTTGAATGCAACTTTGAAGAACTTTGAGCTGCCTTGTGGATACCAAAATTAACCTTGTCTATGTACACACATCGCAATAAAGTTCCTTCAGAATCGTTATGATGAAGGGTAGCTTCCAACACACGGTCAATGCGAGAATTGGATATTGTGAATGGAGTGTATGGTGTCATGCATGAAGGAATATGAAATGGATTGGTCGATGGTTTGGAACCTTTGACTCTCCAAACTTGGGAAGATGAGAAATTATGGGTGGGAACAAAGCTTTGAATGGAATTAGGACCAACCAATGGATATACTTTGTTCCTTGCTTGAGAAGCCTGCTTTTTTATTTGAGGACGCTTTTGATGGATACATTTCCCTTTTTTATTTTTTCCCATATTTTCTTTAACTGATGGAGTATGAGTGGGATGATTTTCTTTATTTTTATTTTGTATCCATTTGTATTTACTGCTTCATTTTCTTTGATGATCTTCTCATTGCTTTGATAGGAATCTTTCTTTTTACACTGGTCCTAATTTTTGTATGAGATGATGGGTGGATGATGATTCATGATACAACTAGTTGTAGTGTTGACAGTATTTTCTTCATAATAATCCTTTGTGCCCCATATGTTGATGTTTGCATTAGACAAGATTTCCCTCGACATTGTGAAGGTATGGATAATATCTAATCCTTTGCCTTGATAATGTATCCTTTGATCCATAGCCATTGAAGATGACTTGTCATGAACACATGATATTGCTATGGGTTCCTGCAACTATTCAGGAATATGAAGTGTTTGCTCTGATTCTATGACATCATTATCTATTGATATTGCTTCAAAATATGTTGGTGTTGATTCAAAAGATTTTGATGATGCACAATCACTATAAGAATCAAGAATCTCGATCGTTGCTTGCTCTTGTGTTGGAATATCAAGAGTGGGAGACTCTTGGATTGGATGAAGAACATTGATATGTTTGTTAGAAAGAAACATCTCAGGGGTGATATTGGGGACATCTTTGGAGTTTAAAATTGTTTGGAATATGTCCCTCAGCTCTTGGTGAAACTCTAAGGATAGGGGTTCTTGATCCTAACTTGATTCAGAGTAACTTTCATTATCCTCAAGAGCATCCTCCTGACATGATCCTTGGGTGGATGATATATCATTGGTAAAAGACTCTTTACAACAGACGGTAGGTATGGGTGCAATAAGGGATATTTCTTTCTCTTTTGGAACTTCTTCAACATGCCCAATCATGAAGTCATATGTGGGAGATATATCATAATATGATACCCACTTGATGTCATTACGGTATGAAATATTGCTAAACACAGTTGATTGGTTTGGAATTTGTTTTAAAACAGTACCTTGATGTGTAACTGATTCCTCATGTTGTGATAAATAAATATGTCCCATTGTGGTATCATGGGTATGGTTTACATTTTTTGAGGTTGATTCCTTTCCTGAATCTTTTGCTTTGGTATGATCAGGCATAGGGTTTGTGTAAATTTTCAAATTTTCATTCTCAATTTTTTTATCAACATAAATGTCTCCTTGTTCAATAAGATCTTCTATTAGATGTTTGAGTCTAAAACAATTTTGTGTGTTATGACCTTTGTAGTAGTGAAATTCACAAAAATGATCATCTCTATAGCTATGAGGTTTGACTTGTGGCTCTTGATAGTTTGAGAAATTTGGGAGTGTGATAAGGTTAGATTGTATCAACTATTTCAGCACATCCTCCATAAGTTCCTTTAAGGGAGTGAATTGTCACTTGGGAGCATTGTTTGTTCTTTGTGGTCCATGTGGAGTGTTTGTAGCATTGATCGTTGGTTGATTGTTTTGTGGTTGCATGTATAGTTGTTGTGTGTTCATGGGTTGGGTGTTTTTTTTCCTAGAAGTAGTTAAGACCACCTTTGCATCAACGACACCATCACTAGTAACATTGTTATTCTTGGCCCAAAAGCGGGGCTTTTCATTAGAACTAGTGTATGGGCGGTTGTCTTTATACACTTGTGTGTTTAGAGCTTGCTCAATGTTGAGGGTCCTAGGGACAAGCTCATCATAAGTGGTGATACATTGCATCTTTAAGTGGAAGGATAGATCTAGATCAACATTTGCTATGATAATCCCCACTTGTTGTTCGTCGAGAATGGTCCACTTGCTTTTACTAGCTCTTTGTCTCCATCATTGTAAGAAATTGGAGAAATATTCTCCTTTGTTATGTTTGAGAGTGTACAACTATTCTAGGCTCACGTCCATGTCAAGATTAAGGGAGAAGTGATCTATGAATCTATCAATGATTTCTTGGAAGGTTTTGATGCTTGGAGGTAACTGTGAAAACCAATCCATGGTGGGACCTATTAAACTTCGTGGGAAGAGGCACATTAAGTAGGAATCATTATAGGCCACCTCCATGCACATGACATTGAATTCCTTGACGTGATCCATAGGATTTCCTCTCCCCTTGTATTTATCAAATTTGGGAACCTTAAAACCGGGAGGGAAAGGTACCATTGCAATGTTTTGATCAACTAGATATGGACATAGGTTTTTTTGTGTATGGGGCTTCTTCATTTAGCCCATTTGAATATCCTACATTTCTTGTGTTAATTCCTTAAGTTGTGATGCTACATCGTCTTATGGATTTGGTGGAGGAACATATGTTGCATATTGTGGGATGGTAGATGGATTATATGTGGGATTCTGATATGATAAGGTGTTGTATGGTGTGTATGGTGGTGTAAGATATTGTGAAGTTGATTGTGGTGGAGGCATATATGTTCCTAACGTGTTCATATTGGTGATGTTTTTTTGAGGATTATAGTACAAACCCTGTTGTTGTTGTTGTGCAAGAAATTGTTGTTGTTAGGCATACTGTTGAGCTTATTGTTGTTGTTGGACTACTAGGTTTGCTTGTTGTGCTACTAAGGCTTCTTGGTGTGCTTGTTGTTTTTGTTGGTCCACTAGATCTTGTTGTTTGGCTTGTTGTTGTTGTTGTGCAACTAAGGCTTGTTTTGAGCTTCTTCTTCTTCTTGTATGACTAAGGCTTGTTATTGAGCTTGTTATTGTTGGTGTGTGACTAAGGCTACTTGTTGTTGTTGTTGGTGTGCGACTAAGGTTTGTTTTTGAGCTTGTTATTGTTGCACTGCTTGTTGGTAGGTGTCTTGTTCTTGTTGAAAAGCTAGAGCGTGAGTTTGTTGTTGTTGTAAGGCTTGTTGATAGGATTTTGTTGTTGCAAAGCTTTATCTTAAGCTTGTTTTTCTTGCAACACTTTTTGGTAAGCTTGTTGTGCTTGTTGCAAAGCTAGAGCATGTGCTTGCAATGTAGAAACTTTTTTTTTTGGGGTCATGTGAGATGTATTTTGGGTGTTCATGGGTTGTTGATTGATTTGAGATGTTTGTGGGTTATTTTGTGCTATCATTCCTTGTAAGCTTGTGGATTGGGAGGTAGGAATGTATATTTGGGACCTCATTTGATTTTTCATGATTTTGGGGGGCCAATAGTAAAGATGATGATAGCGCCATTTGGTATTGTGATGTTAATGGCACATTTTGACCTAGGATCAATTGACTAGAAGGGTTCCCTTGGCTGATGTGTTGAGGGTTTCCTTGTTGTGTTTGATGTGGTACCAAGGCATTACCTTGGTTGATGGGGTTTGTGATCAAAATTTTGCTTTGATTTGAATTGATGATAGATGGGTTCAATGTGGATGGTGGATTGACTTGAGTAGCTTGGGTAACCACTTGTTTCGATGTGTCGATGGGGTTGTTGGAACCACTTTTTAAGGGTTTCCCTTGCATGAGGGTGTTAAATTTCTTGTGTTATCTTATTTGAGGCACTTGGTTCACATTACCTTGCATAATGTTAGGCACACTAGGGTATTTGTGGTGATGGATGAAGATGGTTGCGCTCAAATATCGAGGTCATTGTGGCATCATGGAATGTAAATGTTTTCCCAAATGTTGGTGTCCAAATTGTGTTTTTGGGAAGGTTGGTGCTTAATGGAATGGTTGTGTTGTGAATACCCAAAGTTGTGTTTGTTCCTAGACATGAAGTGAGACCAAGGTTGGTTCCTAGCCTAGTTGCAAGACTAGATGTCTGGGGTTGACTTGGCACAAGGGATGGAGTTGGTTGAATCTTAAATGGATTTAAGCCTTGTGCCAAGGTTTGTGTGAGTAAAGATGGGGGAATTGAAGCCACTTTCTCTTGGTTCCTAGCCTAGTTGCAAGACTAGATGTCCGGGGTTGACTTGGCACAAGGGATGGAGTTGGTTGAATCGTAAATGGATTTAAGCCTTGTGCCAAGGTTTGTGTGACAAAAGATGGGGGAATTGAAGCCACTTTCTCTAAGGCTTGGTGTTCTTGTTTATACTCAAGGATTTCTTCCTTTGTAAGCTCAAGAGGATTATTTGTGACATCTTCTACCTCATATGGTCCAAACGGATCTTGGGGTTGTTGTGAGGAGGTAGAATGAATCCTTGGATCAAATTCTTGTGAATTTGGATCACTTTTGGTGGATGGGACTTTGGTTTCTTCCATGATTCTCTTGTGTTGTGATCTTGTTGTAACCATAAATTGTGGGTCACCTATGGGAGAGTTGTGTTGATATTTATAATTTTTACTCTCTAGTTGACTCAAATTTTGGTAAAAGGGACGCTCTAAGTCATTTTGGAGCAATGGTGATAATGGGAGGTGAAAAGATGAATGATATGGGGAGTGATCTTTGCAAATGTTTTGGGACAAGACTTTTGACTATAGGTTTGATTTTTTGATGTTTGGATAAAGGATGTTTAATGAACTTGTGAATCTTTAAGGTAGACTTGTGACCTTCAAGATACACTAGTCCAAGGATGATAACTAACTTAACCAAATGCATGGAAAAGGATTCATTTCACATACAAAGTAGCTAAGTTAGGGGTTGGTTTGATAGATGTATAAGTCAAAAAGTGTTGGTGTGTTCCAAATTTTTTCAAAGTTTGGTGAAATGAAGTTTGGATTTTGATAAAGGGGTGGATGAAATTTTTGACCCAATGTTGACCTAGAGTGAACCTTTTTTTTCCAAGACCAAGGTGGTGAGAAACATGCTAGACCTCTGAAGTGATCAAACCATAAGGACTCAATGATTTTGGTAAAATAGAACTCAAATGATTTTGGAAGTAGGACCCAATGATTTTGACAATAGAACTCAATGACTTTGGATAATGCAACTCAATGATTTGGACAATAAAATTTGGACTCAATGTTTTGCAATGTTTTCCTTGTCTTAATTTTCTTGTTTTGGGGAGTCAGAGTTTGAACATACATCAATGTGGGGTGTTTATTTGATTTAATTTTGGATTAATGAAGCTTATTTTTACCACATACAGTGTCTTGCTTAAGTTTCAAATTAAATGTCTATGTCAAAAACATCATTCATCTCACAAGGTCCATTATGTGAAAATCATGAAGTTAGGGGCATAGTTACTTATGTTGACTTTGGAAAGTATGGATTGAGATGTAAACCAAAATATTTAGAAGTCTTTAAGAATAAATCCTTAGGACAAGCTTCAATATCAAGGTTTTTTCAAAGAGGGTATCCATACTTAGACCAAAGGGTTTGAAATTTCAAAAGACTTGTTGATGTTTGTTTGCAATTGTTTTGGAATCAAGCAATTATTAAACTGACTCACAAGCATTTACAATCCTAGATAGATCAGGTAGGTATTTCTTTGTAGGCTTACCATCATTGAAAGAGATGATTAATCTGTGAAGATGAAGTGGACAAATAGGCTATGTCAAGGAAATGTAACATCTTGACATGCCAAGCAAAGGATTCCCTTTCCCATTTGCTTTATGCCTCAATCAAAAACTAAACATGGTAAGTAACTTCTAGGTGTGGTGCTACTCCCATGCACTACTTTGAAATACGTTTTGGATTTGGACTTGGTTAGCCGCTACAACAAGGTTTTTAATGACCATATCTGGGATAAACTAGTGTCATATGCATGATGATTCACTCAATTAAGAGGCCTCCCAACCCTTAGAAAAATCTAAGGGTTTTAACGCATCACAAGGATACTAGGGGGGCTTTCATCGGTATGGGACAACCACAACCAACTGGTTAGTGACTTTCATCACTCCAAATTATTTATATAGTAAGCTAGATAGAAACACCGCTTGGGTCGTTCCCTCTCACAAGTTGGGAGACAGGTCCTCTAAAGGTAACACATGTTTGAAGCATAAATTTTTTTTCATCACCCAATATTTCCAATAGGCGCAAGGGGAGAGGATAAGCGCTTCCAAGCAGAAAAGTAGACATGTGTGTTTCTCTTCACCCAAGATCGCATGAAGTGTAAGGGGATTGGATACACACAACAAGAATACATAAAAAATCAAACATATGTTCATTTTAAACCATCATAACAAAATGAGTTCATTTTAAACATCAATTTAAAGTGTGAAAGTTGTGTTCAATTTTAATCCAACAAACAAAATGATGTGAGGGTTCAGTTTTAACCAATTTGAACGTTCATTTTAAAGCCCAAAAAGAAATATAGTTTGGTCCTAAAATGTGAAATAAAATCATCATAAATGGGTTATAATTGTCCCATAAGTGTTGAAACACTTGTTACAATTATATTCAAATGGTAATATGCTCCTTTGCTTCAAATTTTATTGCCCAAATCTGCAAAACCCATTAGCCTCCAAAAGCGTTGTTGTATCTACAAACACAAGGAAAAAAAAATCTAAAGATAAATTTGTTAGATTGATTAGTTCAAGCCCTCCTTTTAGCGCCAAAATGTGACCGATGACATAGTATAGGTTAACTACACCTGATCCATACAAATTTGAGGCATATTTAATCCACTATATATCACTCAATAAGATCATCCAATATAAACTCGAAGGATTAGAAGGATGGCTCGTGGGCGCGTGCTCTGCATCTCGAGCTAGGGCATCCGCGCCCTAGCTCTGTCCATTTTTCTCTGTGTTGTGAAGTGGAGTGTCTGGGATTTGATTTATTCCCTACGTTTTTGGCTTGGCTGCGGCTCCCTTGTGCTCTTCCGGTTCGCGCGTGGGTTTAAGCCCATTTTTCTTGTGATTTCCTCTTTCTTGGCTGGCGTGGGAAGCCCTCCGCGTTGGGGTTTCCTGTCGGTTTTTCCTCTGATCGGTGGCGGTTGCTGCGTGGGACTTTAGAACCCTGTTTTTTGGCTGCTTGGATTGGGGCTTTGTATGCCCGCTGCCATCATTTCATCTCTCTACTGCGTTGGTCAGGAGGGTTGTTGGTGTGGGGTTTTGACGTTGGGCGGTGTTAAGAGGAAGGGTGTCGGGAGAATTCCCTCACCCTTTTTTGGGGTTCGTAGTTTTCCTTGGGCATGATGGCATGCTCTAAGGATGAGACGGCAGGGAGAAGCTCTCGCATGGATTTTCGGGCAGCAATAGGCCCAAAATTTTCAAGCCAAGGGATGAAGACCTTCGACAACAATTTGTTTGCTCCGAATATAGGAATTGCTGATCTGGGGTTATCTAATGGATCACGGATTACGAAGATTAACGGCTGTCTCGAGAAGTGCAAGGAGAGGCCAAAACTGATCGTTCCGGCTGAGATGATTGCTGAAGATGTTGAGTATTACTCAAATCACTCCTTATATTGTAAGTTTTTGGGGATGAGGGTTTCCTTGCAATTTTTGGAGGTTTGGGCCCGGAGGACATGGGAGCCAGAGGGGGAAATGGAGATAATGTTGTTGGCGAACAATTATTTCATGGTTTCATTTAATTGCATTGCTGATCGCAATAGGGTATTTGAGGGAGGCCCTTATTTTTATAATAAGGTAGGGTTGTTTATCAAGCCTTGGCATGCATGTTTTAACCCCGCGGAGGAGCTTCCAAACCGTGTCCCGGTGTGGGTTCGTTTACCGAGGTTTCCAGTGGAGTGCTGTCGAGAGGATGTGCTACACCTTTTGGCCTCGGTGCTTGGAAATCCTGTCGGGACTTCATCGCAGACCTTGGGTAAAAAGGTAATGACTTTTGCGCGCATTTGTGTTGAAATTGATCTAAGTAAGCCTTTGCCCGATGCAATAGATATGTGTGCGGGCTCCTACTCTTGGGTGCAACATTTGGACTATGAAACTCTTCCTTTTCGCTGTCGACTTTGTCGAGAATATGGCCATTTGCAGCGGAGATGCCCAAGGTATAAGCCTAGGGAGGCCCAACCTTCACAACCTGAGAGCAATCTTCCTGAATCAGATAAAGGGAAGAGCATTTCTCCTGATGAGGTAGGTGCTTCTGATGGTTTTGCTCCAGTCAAAGCCCGTAATCAGAACAGGGGTCAAAAGAGGCCTTTTAAAGAAAGGCAAGATGAAGGTACTTTCAACAGATTTGAAGTTTTGGATGAGCTCATCCAACAGGAGGTAAATCCAGGATTGATCAACCTTGATCAAGGGTTTGAGGGAGTAGCTCAGGAGGATCTTGGTCTTGATTCCTCCTTGGATCCACAAGGGGATGATTGTCGGCACTTGGAAGCTGATCAGCAGAGGGGGGTTTCTGAGGTGCAGAAGCCCTTGGCCATTGTCACAACAGTAGGCGGGGACTCTCATGCTCCTGGGCGGAACACTGGGTCAGACTCGGCTACGAAGTCCAAGCCTCCCCCCAAGTTGGGTATTTTGTAGAAAGATATTAAGAAGGGTGGGGCAGAGAAATTTGTTAAACCTGGCAGAAAAAAGGACATGGAAAAGATTAAACTTGCAGGGGAGAATTTGGTGGAGTCAGGGGCAGTAAAGACTCTGGACTCTATTTTCTCTAGCCCCTTGAAATGATAGTTCTGTCATGGAATGTACGGGGCTTGAACAGCGGCCCTAGACAAAAAGCAGTTCATGAGTTAGTTAGAAGGCAAGGTCCTGATGTTGTCTTTTTGCAGGAAACTAAGTTATCTGTTGAGAATATGCAAAGTTTGGCACCTAAGTTGTGGAGGAGTGGGGAGTGCCAGTGCATTGGAGCTCATGGAGCTTCGGGGGGTCTGGCATGTTTTTGGAATCCTCGAAGAATCCAGCCTCTTTGGTGGATTTCTTCTAAATCCTCTATGTCTATGATTGCTTCTAGTTTTGAATCAGGGGAAGTCATTTTATTTTCTAATATTTATGCTCCTACGGACTTTCAGGGTAAACAAGGTTTGTGGTCCCATATCAGGCTGATTCGTAGCATGTTGCCTTTCCATCCATGGATTTTGGCTGGAGACTTCAATGCTATTTGTGAGTTGGCTGAGAAGCGTGGTGGCACTGGAAGGTTGGAGCCCTCTGCACTGCTGCTTCGTGACAATATCAATGCCTTGAATCTTGTTGATATCAAACCCAACAATGGTCAGTTCACTTGGAATAATCGTCGAGTTGGTGAGTTTTGTATTGCTGAAAGATTAGATCGGTTTTTGGTCTCTTGTTACTGGGTTGGAGGGATGTGGTCATCTTGTTCTGAGATCTTAGATTGGAGAGGATCTGACCATTGGCCTATTAAGTTGGCTACGGAGTCAACTCGTGTGCCTTGCATGCCCTCTTTTAAGTTCCAACTCATGTGGTTGCGGGACCCTTCTTTGACTGACTTGGTGTCTGTTTGGTGGAAGAAAGGTAGACCAGCCTATGGTACTGCAATGTATGCTTTTTCTAAACGACTTCAATATGTTAAATTTGAGCTCAAACGGTGGAATCGTCAGTATTTTGGTAATGTCTTTCATGCAAAGGTGTCAGCTCAGGCAGAGTTGGATGGTATCACTAGGAGGCTAAGGGAGGATGGGGTCACGACTGAGTTGCTTCAGGAAGAGGCTCGGGCGGTGAAATCTTTGGAAGAATGGGAACTGCGAGAGGAAATATATTGGAAGCAGAAGGCTCGTATTGAGTGGCTTCAGGAAGGGGATAAAAATACTGCTTTCTTCTTCAATTCTGTAAAATCCAGGCGCCATGGCAATTCTATCTCTGGTCTGGTGAATGACAGGGGAGATCTTCTCTCCTCCTTCCCGGAAATCTCAAGGGAGGCTGTGCAGTACTTTGAATCTCTTTTTAGAGAGGACTCGCAAGGGGGGTCTCCTGAGGAAGCGCAAATTCTTTCTTGTATCCCCTCCCTCGTGTCTGGAGAGTTGAATAGACAACTCTTGAGTGACATCTCGCTAGAAGAGCTTGAAGGGACTATTTTTAATATGAAGAAAGGGAAGGCGCCTGGTCCTGATGGCTTCCCTATTGAGTTTTTTCAAGAATTCTGGGATATCATTAAATCTGACCTCCTAGCTGTGGTTCATGAATCTCATCACAATAAACAGATGTTACGGGCTCTAAATGCTACTTTTTTGGCTCTTATTCCCAAGAGTGAGGGGGCTAATAGGTTAAGCCATTTTCGGCCCATTTCTTTATGCAATGTAATCTATAAAATTATTTCTAAACTTATTGCTGACAGGTTGAAGAAGGGACTTGAGAATTTGATCTCCGAAGAACAAAGTGGTTTTGTTGCTGGCAGGCAGATTTTGGATGGGATTGTTATTGCAACTGAGGTCATCCATTCTATGGCCAACTCTAAAGAAAAAGCGATGTTTATCAAACTGGACATGGCGAAGGCTTATGACAGAGTTAGGTGGTCCTTCCTTCGGCGGGTTCTTGGTGCTTTTGGTTTTGCTGAAGAATGGATTCAGTGGGTGTTGAGTTGTGTTACTTCAGTCTCTTTCTCAGTGCTTATCAATGGGAGCCACTCTGAGCTATTTGGTGCTTCTAGGGGGCTTCGTCAGGGCGATCCTCTTTCCCCTTACTTGTTTATTCTTTTGGCTGAAGGTTTGGGGAGATGGATTAAACGGAGTGTGGAGTCTGGTCTCATTCAAGGGTGGAGGTGGGGTGGCACCTTACTTCCGCAGACTCACTTACAATTTGTGGATGATACTGCTTTGATGGGGGTGGCTACAATGAGAGAGGCCTCTCATTTATGAAGAATCTTGGATGCTTACCTGGTTGCCTCCGGCCAGCAGATTAATGAGGGAAAATCTTCCATTTTCTTTTTCAACACCTCGGGCCCCATTCAACAAAGGATTGCCCACACTATGCGATTTCAGATCGGGACTCTCCCTTTGACTTACCTTGGCATTCCCATCTCGGTGAGTAGACTTCCTAGGGAGTCTTGGCAGATTATTTTGGATAAATTTCGGGGGAAAGTTAACCATTGGACTCATCGATGGTTATCCTTAGTTGGTCGTGTCCAGTTGATTAAGTCGGTGGTGCAGGCTCTGCCCATTTATAGATGCATGCTCCAGGTTGCCCCTGTGGGCTTTCTCAAGGGCCTTGATTCTGTGGCGCGACAATTTTTATGGGCTGGTTGCTTGGAGTCCTCCAAATGGAGTTTGGTTAGATGGGAGGTGGTTTGTAGTCCGAAACAATATGGTGGACTTGGCTTGAGGCAGTCGGCTTTGACTGGGGAGGCTTTGGCTGCTAAATTGTATTGGCGATGGTGTAATGAGCAGGATAAGAGTTGGGCCAAGGTTCTCTCTCAGAAGTATCTCCCAGGGATCCCTCGGCCTGATGTTTCGAGATACCCCCTTGTGGGGAAGGGCTCTGTGATATGGGACACCCTCAAGAAAGGGGCTATGTTGATTAAGGAAGGATTATTTTGGATCTGCAAGAAGGGGACTGAGGTCCAATTTTGGTATGATTCTTGGGATGGGTTTCCCCCCATCATTTCTCAGTTTCCCAACCTGTTGGATCTCTGTCTGAGATTTATTGGGGCCGGTTGGTCACGGGTGAGTGATTTTAAGACCTTTTTCCCTTGTGGTCAGTTAGAGTTGGCCAAGTGGAAGACCCCAGATGAGTGGCCAGATGTTGGTTTGCAGGAGGATTGTGCTGTGCTGCAAAGTATCCTCTCCAGCCGAAGATGTAGCTCTCTTCGTGATGATGACGTGCTTGCCTGGTCCCCCAATCCTATGGGGACCTACACTGTAGCCTCTGGTTATAGCAGGTTATTGTCTCATAGGTTGGTTGGGCCTGAAATTCAGTGGTGGAAGAAGGTCTGGAATAAGCTTTCTTGGCCAAAATGTAATTGTTTTGTTTGGTTGTTGGCCTGGAACAAGTGTTTGACTTGGGATAACATTCGGAAGAGAGGTTTCCACGGTCCTTCAGTTTGTGTTATGTGTGGGGCCAATGAGGAGGACTCTACCCATTTGTTTTTTCGTTGCTCTTTTTCCCTCCAGCTTTGGCACTTCTGGTGGGGTGTTTGGACAACTCCTTGTGTTCATGCTTCTTCCTTGATTGAGTTTTGGCAAGGGATGGGGCGCCCCCCTTCTGTGGCCCCTTTTTTGCAGGAGGTGTGGTTTGTTGGGCCTATATTTTTATTGTGGCAGATCTGGCTGGAACGCAATCGAAGGATATTTCGTGGGGAACAGAGACTGGTGCAACAAATTTGGCAGAGATTACTGGGCATGGTGCAAGAAACAGTGGAAGCTAGGTGTGAAGTGGATTTCCCGTTGGTGAAAAGGGATACAGAGCTGGTGGAGAGATTGGGGATTCAAGGGTCATCCCTGGCCTTGAATAGGGCTAAGAGAGGACGTCACGAGAAGCAAAAAATTGTTAGGGATGGAAAATGGCAACTTCCCCCTGGCGGTATTTTGAAGATTAATACTGATGGGTCTTCAAGGGGCAATCCGGGTCCAGCTGGCATTGGGGGGATTGGTAGGGATTCTTTGGGCTCAGTGATTTTCCTCTTCTCAATCTATGAAGGGATACAGACCATCAACCTGGTGGAAGGGCTGGCTATTCTTGTCGCTCTTGAGAGGGCCCATGCTTTGGGGTGGAGAAGGATTGTTTGTGAATCGGATTCCCAGATTTTGATCACTTTGCTTATTGAGCAGAAAGTGGCTGATGTCAGCTGGCAGTTGGCTGGGGTTGTGCAACAAATTCTGCGGGTTAGTTCTTTGATGGAAAAGGTGACTTTTGTCCATATTCCAAGGGAGTGGAACAGGGCAGCTGATTGTTTGGCGAAATGGGCTTCTGAGCATGTTGAGGGATGGAGAATTGAGGAGTGGGAGTTGGTTCCTCAGGAGCTCCGCCCTGATTTAACGAATATTCTTGTTGAGGATAGGGCTGGGAATGGTGACAGTTAATGGTGTTGGTTGGTAGTTTCTCTGTTTGGTTCATTGCTCTTGTTTTTCCTTGGGACCTTGGTCCCTTTCTTCCTATGTAATGTTGCTTTCTGAGTTTCAATAAAGTTTTTACCCCTTTATTCAAAAAAAAAGATCATCCAATATAAACTAAACTAAGAATCCATTAAAACTAACATATTAAATCATGAAAGCTTCAAAAACACCTATTCTAACCCATTGAAATGTATCCTATTGGTCGAGTGGTGTTGCATTGATGTGGAATGGCGACCCTTTCCCAATCCCTTGGATAATGAGCTTATTTTGATTGATTCTATTGAAGAGAAACAACAAAACTAATAAAATATGTGTGATAAAACATGATTTAAATGCTAAATTAACATGATGAATGCTAAGATGATTGATATGGGTGTATGAAAATCTACTCTAAATGTATGCAAGCTTCAAAAGATTAAAACCCTAATTACAAAATATGCTAAATGTATGCACCTATGTTATCATGGAAGCCATTAATGGATGCTTTAAGCTAATGATGCAAGTAAATTATGCTAAAAGGATGCTAAATAAGTGTTAAATATGAGTGCAAGTGAAAGTGATTTTAACAACATAAGTTTTCTCTTAAAAGATGGATCCATTTGTCTCCAAATAGTGACCTATTTATAGGAGGACAAATGAGAAATGGAGGATTGAGATTAAAAAGGTTAATCGATGGCCAAAAAGGAAGGAAGAATGAAACATGGATCATGGATTCTCATCAATGGATGAATCAATGATCACATGGATCAAGGAAAGAATCAAAGGCTCATATTCTTTCAAACAAACACACTTTTAACTTGCACAAGAAGTCTTGTAAGTTTGTTATAAAAAATAATATTCTTTTTTTTTCAAATGAGTGGAGAAAGAGAATATTCTTTAGTATATTCTCATGGGTAAGGAAAATAGATATTTAGCAAATTAAAACAAAGTTTTAATGTGCAAAAGGGGAAGGAATATTCCATGGAATATTTCTTTTGGAGGAATGTGTAAAGGAGGAATATTCCAAAGGAATTCTCCCTTGGAATATTCTCTTGTAAGTGGGGGATTAGATTTAATTAGTAATTTGATAATTAAATAAAGTTTCAATTATGCAAATTAGGAGAATTATATGATATTCATTAAATAATTGATTTAGTGGAGACCAAATGAAAAAGCAATGGATGAGATTGATTTGATCTATCAATGGTTACAAATGAAAGGAGGATGAAACATTGATCAAGGATTATCATCAATGGATGAGAATCAAAGATCACGTGGATCAAGAAAAGATCAAGGGCTCACAATCATGCAAACAAACACACTTTGCAACAACTTTAAAAAGTTGTTTCAAAGTTTGTTTGGAATAATCATTACCTTTTTTTGAGGAAAATAGGAGCCCTATACAAGTGGATGAGAGGGAAATTAGCAATTTATTTAATTAAAACTAATTTTGAATGTGCAAGTTGAGGAATGTGAGGATATTTATTAAATTATTGTTTATTTAATAAAAGGGGATGCAAATATGATATTTAATTAAATATTTTAGGTTATTTAATTAAATAAGAAGACTTACGGTTAAAATTAAATAATTTGCATTATTTAATTAAACCGGATGAAACGTCAGTGTGAGAGGGGGTGAATTAACCCAATTAGGTCAATTAGATTAATAGGTGAAAATGAGGCATTTAATTAAATAATTAGGCTTATTTAATTAAACAAGCAAAAAGAAGATGGATTAAGCGATGTTAATATATCAAATTCAAGTGTGTATATCATTCAGGACATTTTTAAGTGTCTAAAGTATGCACTATTGACTCTTGTGCTTTGCATTATTTTATGTGTAGGTTTTAAACTCATTTATGTGCTTTATATGCGTTGGCTTAAACTCTCTTTCATGTGCTTTATATGCACTGCTCAAAGACAATATAATTTTGGCTTACATTTAAGTTGATTACCTTTAAAACAACTTGCACTATATATGCGCTATGTTTACTTTGTAAACATTTCAAAATGTATTCATTATTATATACATATATATATATAATATAATGTTATCATTATAATATATATATTAGCATATATATATACATAAAATTATTTTTTGGTACTTAATATATTCATAATTATATATATAATAATATATATACATATATATTTTAATATGTATGTATAGGTATATACATTAACATACCCACACACACACACACACATATATACCATTAGTTTAGTATCCAAATATACACATATATTTACATATTCAGCAATCGACGTATACATGCAAAATCATATATATGTCACATATGTCCATTCAATATTCCTGTCTGTACGATATATCCATAGATGAGTATGCGTAGATACATCTACCTATGTATAAACATGCATGTATATACTCACATGTATGAGTTATCGTAACATGTACATGTATACATATACATTCTATGTATATACTCATTGATTAATATAAAAATATGAACACACAAGGAAGAACTTTCACTTAACATAAAGAATCAATCACATATTCTCAATCAAGGGAAATCATTGAAGAACAAAACCATAAACCAATACCAAAACATTCCCAAACCATGACTAAAGGTTACTTACCATTTCCCAAACTAACTGGATCCAACTTGATCAAACTAGGATGTAAGTGTATCATAGCTCAATTAGGCACATTAAGGGTTACCAAACCAAGTCCTTCTCCTTAGTGATATTCCCTCTTTCTTCCGAAGGCTTGATTTTTAACCTGCATCCAACTTCATGCATCACAACAGTAGTTAGTTGATAACATTACATTCATATGCATCATATATTTTCATCTTCAAAACATTTAAAATATCATATTAAATTGCACATTCATTCATCACATTTTCCATCAAGATACATATACAAAATACAATCATATATTAAAATATTTTAACTTAACAAAGTAACAGTAAATAGGTAGGCTTAAATAGGTAGGCTCTACTCTACAATTTTTCCCACTCTAGCTATTTTTTTGAATTTTCGGCCCCTGCATTGATTTGGTTGTTTCATGGGATGGTTGGGGGGGTCAAGCTTCACATTCCAAGGATGGTGTCTCTTTGTCTAGCATTGTGTGTGCGGTGGCAAAGACTAGCCTAGCTATCCCCCATGTGACTTTTCCTCCTTGTACATTTGTCCTTTCCCCAGGGGAAAAGATTGAGGATTTTTCTGGAAAGTCGCCCTTATCCCCTACTTTTGGGCTTGACTCTTTCTTCTCTATGAAAGAACTGGTTTCCTATATGGATAAACTGGTCATTTCTGACTCACCAGCATTGGGTAAAAGGTTGTTGGAGTCTGCTTCTTGCTTTGTGACTAGATGGGAAGTTGACATCCCTAAAGTTTTGATGTTGAAGGCTATGGATAATCTCAAACTAGCGTCGGTTGGTAAGTTATTGGAATATAGGCTGAATATTGAATTTTTCCATCAATGGGTTGCTTCTACTTGGAATCTCAAAGGAAATGTCACTATAAATGCCATGCCAAGAGTTATCTTCCTTTTTTCCTTTGTTGTTTATGAAGATATGCTTAAGGTTTTAATTGAGGCCCCTGGGCCTTTGACTTTGGGTTTAAGAGCTTTCTCTTCCTCTACAAATGGAAACCGTATTTTGATCCTTCAGCTCACTTGGGTGCCTTGGCTCCAACTTGGGTTTGCCTACTTAGCTTACCTCTTGAGTTTTGGGAGATGGGTATTTTGAAAGGTATATCTAACTCGTTTGGTATTCTTCTAGCCATTGATAAGATCACTTAGGAGAGGTCAAGATTTGTCTATGCTCATATTTGTGTAAATGTGGCTATGAATTTGATCTTGCCAACTTCTATCCTCCTTAAGTCAAAATTTGATAACTGGACCCAAACTCTGGAATATGAAAATGCTCATCATTTCTTCCAGTTGTGTAAGAAGTTTGGTCACCTCATTGACTCTTGTGAGAAGAAACCTGTCGAGGGAACCTTTGCAAATGAGAAAAAGTCTGTCAAGGGTACCTCTACTTTTGAACTTTCCTTTGTTGCTCAACCTTCTGTACTTTTTGTTGTCCCTTCGGTTACTGTCCCCCAACAAAAGGAAATCCCAGCCTCAAGTTGGGAGGTTATTCTGGCTAAACCCCTTGTTGTTTCTAATGACTCGATTAGCCTAAACCTTAAGTTTCTTGCCCCTATTTCCAGTTTCCCAACCCCTGCCTTTTTGAATATTATGATGTTGGATATAGGGGAAGAAGTGAATATGAACATTGGGGATGAACCTAAGGAGGTCTCCCTTATGGAGGATAATTTACAGTCATCCCTAGGGAAGGTTCAATATTCTAGTGGGTGTTGACTTGGAAGAAGGAGAGTTGGTGCATTCTAACACCAACCTATCCTTGGAGGAAATGTCTTTCTTATCACAAAAGGAGGCTAGAAATTTGAATGACTCTCTAGCCTTGTTGGGGTTTCTTCAGCCTAGTGATAAAGAAGATGAGGATGAATGGTCACAAGCCCCAATTAAATCTAAAAGGAAAAAGAAGTTGAATGTTGGGGGGAAATAAGGTTGGTAGGCCATCCCAAAAGGATTCCAAAACCAAAGACACTATTAGGGATGTGGCTATTAGGAAACAAAGAACTTTGGATTCAATCACAGGATTGAAATCCAAAAAGAAGTAACCCTAGTTGTTTCTCTAGGGTTTTGGTGGTTTTGTACCCTATTTTTCTCTATGAAGTATATCTCCTAGAATATGAGGGGCATTAATAGCCTGTATAAACATTTTTTGGTTAAAACCTATATCTTGGACAATAAAGTGGATGTTCTTCTCCTCTAAGAAACCAAGATGAAGAAGGAGACTTTTGATAAGGAAATTTTGAGCATCTACCCTGGTGCAAATTACTTTTTTTAGTGAGGTTGAAGGGGCTTCTAGAGGTATAGCTACCCTTTGGAATCCCACCAAACTAAAAGGAACTCTGTGCTCTACTAGTAGGAACAGGTTGATGGTGTCTTGGAAGATATGGCTTCCCAAGAGAAATAGAACTTAATAAATATCTATACTCCCAACTTGATTAGGGATAGGTTGTTGCTTTGGGAGCACTTAAATGATGCTATTAAAAACATGAAAGATGATCACTGGATGTTGGGAGGGGATTTCAATTCCCCCCTTCTTCCTTTAGAAAAGTTGAGGGGGCTGGATAACTACTCGAATAGCATGATGGAGCTGGCTGAATTCCTAAACTCAGCTGGCCTTATTGATATCCCTTTTCAAGGCTCTAAGTACAAATGGTCAAATATAAGGAATGGAAAACATCTAATTCAAGTCAAGTTAGATGGATTTTTGATCTCTGCCAATTGGAATATCTCTCAATTCCTCTCTCTTTCTGCTCTCCCAAGATCTGGCTCTGATCATAATGCTCTTGTGCTTAAAAGAAGTGTTGATCACAATAGGGGACCTTTCCCTTTCAGATTTGAAATAATTTGGAGCCTTCACCCAAACTTTGTTTCTCTTGTTAAAATTTGGTGGGAGGAACCTATAAGTGGCACCCCTATGTTTTTCCTAGTGGAAAAGCTTAGTAGAATCAAGAAAAGAGTGAAAGGGTGGAATAAGGTGACCTTTGGTAATATCTTTGAGATTAAGAAGTCTTTGGGAAATATCTTAAAGGAAATTTAGGATAACATAGAGGTTGGTCTCGTTGATGATGAGATATGTGCTAATGAAAGAGACCTCAAATCTCAATGGTTTAAGATAAACAAATGAAAGGAAATATTTTAGAAACAAAAGTCTTGTGTTCAATGGCTAACTGAAGGGGATAGGAATACTAAATTCTTCCATCAATCTACCTTGAAACATAGAAGCAAGAACATGATCAAATCACTTTTGAGAGAGGATGGCTCCATGGTCTTCATCGAAAAATAAATTGTTGGGGAAGTTGTTAATTTCTTCTCCTAACACCATATTGCCCCAAGCAATGTAAATCAGGTACATGATGACTTTCTTGAGGTGATCCCTAAAGTTATTTCTGATCTTGATTTAAAGAATATGACTAATTTTGTCTCTATGTAAGAAGTTAAAATGGTTGTGTTCTCTTTTGGTGCTTTTAAAGCCCCTGGCCCAAATGGGTTTCCTCCTGCCTTTTTCTAGACCTACTAGGATATTGTCAAAAATGACCTCTTTAATGCTTCTAGAGATTTCTTTATGTCATACACGCTCCTTAACCAACTAAATTCCACCTTTATTTCCCTCATTCCAAAAAATATTGATTCCTCTTCAATGAAGGATTATAGACCTACAAGCCTCTGTAATACGGTTTATAAAATCTTCTCTAAAGTTCTTGTGTTAAGGCTCAAACTAGTGTTAGGAAAAATGATTGCCCCTACCAGAAAGGTTTTGTCAAAGGTAGAAACATTCTTGATGTTGTCATCTCTACACATGAAATTCTCCACTCTATGGACCATTTCAAAAAGCCTAGAATGGCCTTCAAAATTGATATATCTAAGGCCTATGATAGAGTCTCCTTTCCATTTGTTCTTAGGAAGATTGGGATAGAAGGAAGATTCCTTAAGTTGATCTTTTCTTGTGTTACCTCCCCCATGTGCTATGTTTTGGTTAATGGTGTACTCCAAGGCTTTTTCTCTTGTGGTTGTGGTCTTAGGCAAGGTGACCCCCTCTCATCCTATCTTTTCATAATAGTTGTTGAGGTTCTTGGAAGGAATATTCAAAATTTGGTGGACTCTAAAGCACTAAAAGGTGTTAAAGTTGCCTCATCTCTTTTGCCTGACTCTAACCAACAATTTTTTGATGATACTCTCTTGTTTGGGGAAGCCTCGGTGGGGGAAGCTAGGCTTTGGAAACATGTTCTAAATGACTGTTGTTGTTTCTGGTCGATTTATTAACTATGAAAAAAGTAAGATATACTTCTTTAATACTGACTAAATGGTCAAGGAAAGAGTGGTGAGAATTTTGGGATGTTAAGAAGCTATCCTATCTGCTGCCTACCTTGGGTACCTTTGATGTCCAAGAAATTGTAAAATAATTACTAGAATCAACTAATTGAGAGAGTTCAAAAAAAGTTGGTTGGATCGAAGGGGAAGCTTCTTAGCCTAGCTGGTAAGATCCAACTACTGAAAGCATCCTTGTAGCATATTCCTATTTACTACTTGTCTATCTTCAAAATTCCAACCTTCATAGGGGAAAAAATAGAACATATTCAAAGAAGATTCATGTGGTATAGAATTGAAGAAAAAATAGATTGTCTCTGGTTAGTTGGGAAAAAGTGTGCCCACCATTTGAAGTGCTGGTGGTTTGGGGATAAAGAGAATCAATTTGCTTAATAAATCCCTAACTACTAAAGTAGGTTGGAACCTCCTGGAAGGGTCTAAAGACTGGGTGAATATTTTCCAAGCCAAGTATTTGAAGAGCAGGAACCCTGACTGTTTTCTCTCTATGACTAACCTTTCTAGTGGTTATGTTTTATGGAATCACCTTGTTAAAATTAAAAATGTACTGAAATTGGGGGTTAGAAAGAGAATTGGAAAGGTAAAAATACTAACTTTTGGCAGGACCCTTGGATTGAGACTTCTACTTTGTCCTCAACTGATGGTTTAAATCCCCTCAAACAAAGCCTAACCAAGGTATGTGGCAAAAAGGTTTCAGACAGTGACAATTGGGAGATGGATGAACCTAATTGGAAGGAGTTCAATATACTATTAAGGAGGGATAATTTAAGAGGTTAGAGACAAATTAATTGGGATCTGACCTTGTTACTAATTGGGGAGGTGAAGTGGTTTGATAGTGAAAGAGAAGATGAATGGGTTTGGAAGGGTAGCTCTTCAGGCTATTTCTCTATTAAATTGGCCTATGAGGATCTGGTTAAGCCTTTGTTAGACATCAAAGATCATCACTGGGGAAAAGTGTGGCTTAAGAACTTGGTTTCTAAAATTAACGGTTTCTAGTGGGTTGCCTCACATGGTAAAATTCTAACCATTGACAACCTAGTCATAAGGGGGTTCCAATTGGTTAACAGATGCTCCCTTTGCAAGCAAGATGAAGAGTTAATAATGCACATATTTTTTCACTACCAATTCTCTAGAGAGGTTTGTTCCTTCTTCCTACCATTGTTCTTCACTAATTGGATGTTTCCTCACTCTATGAAGTCACTTATAGAAAGCTAGTCAAATTGCCCCTTTTCCCATAAAGTTATTATTGATCTCTGAAACCAAGTTCCCCCCTTTGTTACCTGGGGAATAGGGAAGTAAAGGAATAATAGGATATTTAGGGAAGTGGAGAGAAGTAGCTATGAGGTTTACATGATAATAAAAACTCAGATTAAGGAAAATATGGAGGTTGGTAGATACAGTTTCTCCAAAGTTTGGCTGAATTACAAAGAGATGAGAATAAAGCAGATCTAGGGTATAAGCAAGGATCTTACTAACCTAAATTGGACCAAGATGTTAACTAGAAATTATATAGTGTGGACCCTTCCTCAGAAATATTGGATTAAGTGTAACTTTGATGGGTGCTCCAAAGGCAACCTGAGTTTAGCAGGGGCAAGGGGATTGCTTAGAAACCACAAAGGGGAGTGCATTGTGAGCTTCGGTGTTAATTTGGGTGTTTGTTCCAATAAAAAGGTTGAGGCTATGGTCATTTTAGGGGGTTTAAAGACTCTTAAGGAGTATGGATTTAAAAATGTAATTTTGGAAGGAGATTCTAAGTTAATAGTGGATATATTGAATGGAGTGGCTAAGCCCCCCTAGGAGCTAAAAAATATCATTGACAAGCGCATGTCCCTAATGAGCTATTTTATCAACTACAAGGTGCAACATGTATACAGAGAAGGGAATAAGTCTATTGATTGTGCTACCAACAAGACACTGAGGTGTATGGGGTGGACCCGTTGGGTTAATAATAACTTGTCGAGGTCTTTAAGGGACATGATTTTAAATGAAAATTTTCAATATGATTATAATTTTCAAAATTGAAGTGTGGAAGTGGTGAGGGAAGCATAGGATACTTTGTTTTTTTAAAGGAATGAAATTTAATGATGTTAATTGTGGTACGGTGTTGAGCTTGTTGATCTTCTTTAGAGGTAAAATTAATTATTATCTCCTTCTCGAGGTGATCAAGGATCCCATGGAAATTTTCAAGTTGCAAAGGGATGTCAAATCCAAATGTGTCGAAATGCCTAATGTTAGCTCTCCCCATTTTTGTGAAGATTTGCAAGGCATGATTATTAAAGAGAGATTAATAACTTGCAATAATAATGAGATTGTGGTTCAGGGAATTGTGTCGTTGGCTTCCCCTAAAAGAAAGTTCTTGATTCCTCATTTTCTATGGGTTTACTAAGAAAATTTGAGTAAAAGATTTTTCTACAAGATTGGTAGAGAGTTGAAGAGGTGGGTGCTTATGAGGAATAGCTTACAACGGTCAAAAAATTTGTAGAGTGCTAAGATGGGTGGGTCAAGGAAGCGCACAAAACCTCCTAACTGCCAGGTGCTCAAGTAGAATACAGATTTGTGGAGATTATTTGATAATGCGGGCATGGTTTCTTTCTTTGAGTCTATGAAGGCCTACAATGAGAGCCTTACTGCTAAGTTCAAAAATTCATGGAGGAAGGGAAATGTCACTAGCAGTGTTATCAAGTTTGAAGTGACGACAAGGTTTATTGCAAAAGCTACAAGATTACAGAATCAAGGTATAAAGGTGGAAAAGAAGAGTGGGGCCGAATACCAGAAGTTTGTGGACAAGTTCCTGCATGATGGGGGGAATTTGAAACACTTGCAAAATGGGTATGCTAGGTTAGAGCTTCTACCTCCCTATGCCCTAGTAAGTTTGTTTATCACGAGGTATTTTATGTTGGAAGGAAGATACATGTCTATACATGCATATCATTTCCCTTTGCTAAATCATATTAGGCATGGTGAAAGATTTGATTTTTCCTTCTATTTATTGTCTTCCCTACAAATTAACATTGAGAAAGGCCTCCCCTACATTTTCCTTCTATTTATTGTCTTCCCTACAAATTAACATTGAGAAAGGCCTCCCCTACATCAAGGATTGATTCTTGCTCTGTATAAGCATGCCCTTGTGCTAAACCCTCACGGTAACCCTCTTGTTACTTGAAATGACAGTCTAAACCGTAATGATGGAGATAATGAGGAACCCCCTGTGGTTGCTAACCCTGTCGAGGATCCTATTCCTTGCCCACCTCCCATTGTTGTTGCTAGAAGGGTGTTAATTCTTGCTAGTAGCCCTTCCCCTGTTGCTAAAGTTTCAAACCCTTCTACCCCTATGATTCAGAAAATTGCTGGTAAAGGTTCCTTTGAGTCCGAGCTAGTGAAATCCACTTCGGAGAAGAGGAAACACTCTCCTCTTCTCTTGGAATTACCCAAGTCTAAGAAGTTTAAAAAAGACCCCAATCCTCAAAGTGAAGTCACTACTATCAGTGAAGAGGGCATGCAAAAAGAGGATTTGATTGAAAACATGCAGGGGCAAGGTAGCGGAGGTAGTGGTGGTCGAAGGTCAGCTCACCTGGCTAATGCTACTTCTAAGGATAGGAAAGGACACAAAAAATCATTGTGTATGAAGAGGAAGACCTAGATATTGAAGAATTTGAAGCCCAAATTGATGAAGATTTTGATGAAATGGATTTTGAGGATTCTGCCTATGATATGGGGGAAGAGGAACCAGAAGAATAAAAGGAATATGATGATGAGGAGAAAACAAAGATGGAGGAGGACCAAAAGAATGATAATTTGACTATTTTGGATGTTGGGAATATCGACAATGAGATTAATTTAGAAGATTTTACCTTGGATTTTATGAAAAGAAAAATAACTTATTTGCAGGTACAGGTGGATGACATGGAGAATGCCTTGGTCATGCTAATGAAGATTACTAACAGGCTAATGCGAAGAGCGATGATTGGTGCAGTTTCTAGACAAACTAAAATCACCAAGAAGCTGAAAAAGTTAGGGAAGTCTGATGATTTGAAGGTGTTGGATGATTTAAAGGGACCTGATTGGAGGGAGTATATCTCCCTCATTGGCGAATATGGGGACTTGTTGAGAAAATCCAAGAATGACTTTCTCTTTTGATGTTGTTTTATGTTTGCTCTCCTCTTTTTGTCTTTTTGCTTCTATATTTTGGACTGCTACACTTCATAATAGCCTTGTTATGATTTAAGACTACTTGGTATATGGTGGATTTGATTAATGACCTATGTAGCCTTAAGTACTCTAGTAGAAACTTTATGTTTTTGATTAATTATGGTTGGTCTATGGTTATGGTTATCAATTATGGAATGCGTGCCATAGTGGATGTTATTTTTTTATTCTAGTTGGTGGTGTTGTTTCCCACCTTGTTTCTTTTCCTTTTTGCTTGTGTGACTATAACCATGGGATTAGGGCTCTTTCCCTGCTTATCTAATCAAAAATAGTAAATAGGTAATAACACAATGGAGTGTAATAAAGGTGATGCTTATCATGTCCCCTTTTTTTAATACTATAGGTTATGGACCAAATTACCTATTTCCTATTTTAAATATCTCCCCTAGTTTCATGTTATGTTCATGTTCTTCCTCTTCTTTCCCCTAGTATCTATATAAGGTACCAAAGCCTTTGAATTTAAACGCATGTTCAATGTTCTACGTGTTTGCTAGTCACCAAAGTTTTGGAGTTCCCCATCCAAACATGCTTTCCCACCTAATTCCAACCTTTCCTTGGTCCCCATTGGACTTTCATACTTTTTTTTATTTTGTCCTTTTATCCTTCCTTCCCTTGCTCTTCCTTTGTATTTGTCATACTTTCATACATGTCTTTACTAACATGACCATTGCTTGGCTCCCAACACCCCTGAACTATGGTATGAGTTTTGTAAAATACTTAAAATAAAAAAACATATAATCTTGAATTCTAAAATATATGCAAAAAATTGGTCGAGTATTAATAAAATGTGTTAAAAATTTAATCTTATATAATATAAAAGACCTAGGCTACTAAAAATTTGACAAATAATCAAAAAGAGAAGCATATTACAACAAAGAAATTTTCACAATCTAAATGTAGCAACAAATTAAAATTTTCCTAAGTTACATGAATAACCATCATCCATTAGTAGCAATTCATTGTGATATGAAGAATCATATGATATGAAGAATCATACAAGTAACCCTTTAACAATGGGAGTTATTAATTTTATTTTGAAAAAAAAAATCTAACAAACTTTCTTGATTTAGGTCAAGCTAAAAAGGGACCCAATCTACTACCTAAACAATGCATACTTGATAAGGTTTATTTCAAATGATAGACATTTGATATTGACACACTTATCACAAACAATTCCACGATGCCCGCTAATATTTTAGATCTTTTTTGTTTCCATGCACATTGAAACAATTTCTCAAAACCACAAACTCGTCATATTTATAAACATCTTCCATGGCCAGAAATTTTGCTTCCATCTCAATACTACTACAATTTTCTTTAAAAATTAACATTACTTAGCTACACAAACATAACATATAAATTTTAATATTTAGCAACATAAGATTTTACACATTTAAAAAAAATAGATGATGAAATTTTAGAGTTAGAAAGTTTACATAATAATAGCTTATGGACCAAATAAAATAACTCCCACTTTTAAGTAAATAAAATAAATTAATTCTTAAATATTTCTAAAGTAGGATAAAATAACTGTTAAGTAAATAAAATGGCTCAAAATTTATATCTCTAAATATTTTCTTAGATAAAAATATTTAAGATATATATACTAATAAATATTAATAAATAATGTAATTATTATTCATATTTATATTTATATTGATTTTTTAATAGAAACAATCAAATTATATAGATGTTAGTATCTCTATTTTTATATAACAAATTACAAAAATCTAAATCATAAATCATCCTTTAGCTAAGCAACTATGTGCAGGGGATCCCAATTGTCAAAGTCCACCCAAGAGTCAAAATTGATCCAAAAGCGTCTTTGGGGTTTGCACCTTGGTGGATGGATTTTTATCGCATACCATCATCCTCACCAACTATGCTCAACCAATTATAGATTCTATATTTCTTAAAAGTTGCTAATATTAAACATCATCTTTGTAATGTTTGATGAAACCAAATAAGTAAACAATAAAGGAGGGTGGAGGAGGAACAAGTAGATACAGATGATGGTACAACCGCCTTAGAAGCATTTATGGTCTCAATAGGAAAAGAGGAAGTAGATTCTATGATATTATTTATCCAATACACTATACATGAAAAGGCTTAGAAAAAAATGAATTTGTGAGAAAATGCGCAAAAAATATCTATTAAAGATTTGTTTTTAATGGTTAGCACTAAATGAGAGAAAAAAAATTATTGAATAAATGTGAGAATGAGATAGCAATTTATCATACAAGCGCAAATTTCTTATTTACATCTTATGATGAAGTGCATATCTTATTCAAACTTATGTAATGCATTTTGGATATAACAAAAAAAAATCATGAATGCTAGTGCTTCAGTGCTAGCGAATCCTTGCCTTCTTCTGCCAAACTTTTAAAATTGCTTATATAATTGGTTGGTATAAATTTCTCACACAAAGTGCTAACACATTAAATCAAATGCTAAATTTGTATAGATCGGATATAAATGTAGTTAACGTTAATTATTATGTCTTGAATAATGTGAAGTGTATAATAAGTCTCAACTCTACGTCTCATCAAATTGTTAATAGTTTATTTTTTAATATTTTTTCTCAAAAAATTGTATATAAATTTTGCAAACCAAGCATAATATAAATCCCAATGCCAACCAATCCACTCCAAAAACTAACCCTAAACCCTTGGCCAAACAATCTAAAAAGAAGAGCAAAACTAACCATGTGCAAAGCTATAAAATAGTGGCGATGGGGATTTGTGAGCTAAAGAATGCTCCTATTAAAATTTAGGCAAACATGTGAAGAAAAACCCTGATAATAAAAAGAAGAGCTTTATCACCTTTGTTGAAGAAGAAAACTTTGAGAATGAGGAGGTTGATGATATCACTAATAACATTGGTGATGAGGAAAAAATGACTATTACCGAGCCTAAAGTTGGTTATGAGCTTGCCAATGTGAGAAGATTCAATAGGTTGGTTGACAAGCAAAGACCAGAGGTTATAATTGATGAAATTTCTATCAATTATGAACAAGACAACAAATAGGATAACAATAATGAGGAGATGGAGGAGGATGTTGAAGATAATATAGATGGTACAAGCCACTTCCTCGAGCTCAATAAAATGATCATGGAGGACTCCACCCCCCTCCATGAGAATAAAGATGAATCTAGCCATCTCTGAAAAAATTGATCAAGATTGCAATGCTTTGGTGACTCGAGTCAACACTCTTGAAAGGAAGCTTAATCATCTCACCTACTTCACACTAAAGTGATCCATCATTTTGTGGTCACTCTAGCTTCAGTACTCCAGGAGAAGATTAAAAATACATTGACCCTGCTACTAAACCCAACTCTAGTAAGGAAAAGATGGATGTATTCAAATTCCTCATGGAGGAATGGGAAAATGTCTCTAGGTAGGGGGTATTGGGTATTATTTTTTGGTCACTTCCTCTATTGGTTTTTGTTTCTCTTTTATCTCTAGTATGTTGTTTTTATGTTAATTATGGTTATCTAAACTTTTTCTCTCATGGCCTTTTGTGTTAATGGTACAACACCCTATAAATGTTTCTTATTTAATAAAAACATACAATTAATTTATAAATATAACTAGTAAAAATCAATTAAATAATCATGTTTATCATATTATTTGCTTAAAGAAAGTACAAATGATGCATGTTCATATATGGTTTTACACATTTTTACCCTCCCACTAAATTGTGACAAAAAAATATGTAGTTGTAGTCTAGATTGAAGCAAGTTAAAGAAAATATGATTAGAGAAGCCTATTATTATGCAACAACTATTAGGGGGCTTGGGAAAATGGACAAGTGGGAGATAATTATTGGGCCAAAGAAAACATCACCTTCAAAAAAGAGAAAAATATTTAAGATAGGTAAACAGTGTAGCACACACAAAAGCATCAACCACTCTAACATAGAGTGTCATGCTCACAAGGCTTTGATTTTGTGGTTTGGAATAAATGCTAACAGTGCCAATACCTTATATGGAATCATTGACACAATTCCTAGTGTCCTAGTCAACACTACACAAGCGACCATGCCAAAAGTTGAATTAGAGTAATTATTACATTCATAAATATGGGTGCAATGGCAACCATTAAACTTCATTATTAATGGTAGTAGCACATGGAAAATCTCATTTCTTTATCAATCATTAAGCAATTAGATTTACCAGCCATGCATCATCCATAGCCTTACAAATTGGGATGGTCTAGTTCCTACAATACTTGGGGTATACATTATACTCTCCAATGTCATTTTTATATATTATTCATACTTTTTGAGGGGAGTTAGTTTGTGATGTAGTGCTAGTGGAGATCTATAATATGCTTCTTAGGTATTTATATATATAGTTGTGCAATTGTATGTACAATACCAATATTTGTAGTGTAGTTTTATTAGTGGGTAGTGAGAGATACCATATTCTTAAAGTGATTACATGTTCAACGCATATTGCATCAACTCCAAAGAAGTGTGTTATATTTTTGCATCTAACTATGCATAGTCAAATTTTGACACTTCACCTCCAATTGATGCCCAATATGTAGCAGCAAAGAGAGATTAGGTTATGGAAACCATACATTACATAAAATTGTTGTATGCCCATGTACAAAGTATTTAGAGTGGTTTAGTTCTAAAAATAAGCTAAATAATTCATTTAGCAACAATTAGAATTTAAGGCTTCCCATCTACTTACAAAGAGGGGTAACTAATCAAGAAATATCTTCCAACATTGGTTCCCATGATAACACCTAGACCGTTCTCAAGGCTTGTGGTACTTGCAATAATAATTTTATGGTATGTAGTACACCAAAGCACCTCCTAACTACTCATGATAATACAAAGATTGTGCATCTAGATCTCTAGCAAGTGTCATGCATACTCTAGCAAATGGCATATATCACTTTGCATAAGATCAGACTTAGAGATAAATAGACTTCCACCAAACCTTTTTACAAATTCTACCAAAACCACAAAAGGTACAACTAATCAACAAGCCAAATTAGAAAGTATAACTCACACTACTTATTGCAACATTCTTGTAAGTGTTACTTCAAAAAAATAAAACATTGTAATTTTGAATATAATCTAGGTGGCCCTCTTGAGGCTTGCACTATTCAATTTTATCTGCCAACACATAGCATGACTACCAACTACTTTGTAAAAATTTGGGAGATGATAAGTCATGCATAGAAATAGTTCCACTTTCAAGGGAATGATTTAACTTCCATAATGTAACTCTTTATATCCTTTATGATATGTAATATATATACATATTTGTAACATAGCTTAGAGAATAGGCTTACAAAGGAGCCAAGTAAATATATTAAAATAGAGAAGTCAGCTCTTTCTCAAGAGTACATGCCATGTAGAGGATAAACAAATAAATAATAATATATCTACTATTTTAGTTTCATATCTCTTTCTCAATCTTAACATTGATTTGTCTCGCAAAGCTTTTGCACACATACATAACTTCATCTAGATCCTTGTTTAGAGATTTTTATACCAAGTTTCAAGTTAGGTCTGAGATCTAATTTAGAAAGGATCCAAATAAAAGAACATCATAACATTAAAAGAATGGACATCAAGGGTTTGAAAAAGGCTTCATTATTCATTATTCATTCATACACAATCTTATTCATACACTTGAATAAATGTGAATCATTTAGCAATACTTCCAAATTTCTTTGAGGTTTGTTCATTAATAAATGATTCATATTGACCCAAGTGTATATCTAACACATATATTAGCAAATTAAAATTAGCAATGACACTAGTTAATTAATTATATTGGATCATGTGGACAACTTATGCAATTAATTATATTAGGTGATCAATAGGCCTTCATTAAGATTATCCCTCCATTGTGTTATTAGGAGATGAAATACACAAAGTAGGTGAATATATAGTGTGGAATGAATTCTTCCATAAGGATTATTATATAATGTTACCCCACCTCAAGGGTTTATTATATTTCTACATATATTGGACATTAGAGCATCATGTACTACAAACATATATTGCGGTATGTGTGGTATCTATTTTAATTATATTATTGCAATTATTATATATGGATCTTATAAGGTGGTATCACAACTACACTTGGGGTAAAGGTGAAAATGAAGTCTTAATTTTCAAGATTTTCTTATATCTTCCAAAAAACTATGTTTTTTTACAATTTTTCTATTGAAGTTGGACAATCATACAAGGAAGATATAGTCCAATTTTTTTTTTTATCATAAATATTAAGTGAGATTAAAATTTTATGATTATTCATAAATTGGCTTGCTAAGCCACAATCAAACGATCTTTTTGATATTATAACAATTTTGGAAATCTCACCAAAATTCATCAAGAGTCTATTATTTTAATTTTTGATGCCAAAAACATTAATAAATGATCCAATAAAAGTTGGGTATGTAGTAAAATTTTAGAAACCCTAGTTTCAATGGAGGTTTAAATGTTTGATGGAAATGGAAATGGTAACGGTAGAGAATGGTTGATCCATTTCAAAAGGGGGTAATGGTAAACATGTAACTTATATTCCAAAATTAAGTTCTCACTTAAGTGGTGAAGTTTTCAAAATGTATTTTTAGGTGTCTAATACATTTCTTCTTTAGAATTAATGAAACTAGTTTTGTTAGATAGATGAGCTCAAGAAAAACAAGAACAAGAAGATGAAAATAATATGAAGAAGAGGAAAAATAAGGAGGAGAAGAAGAAGGAGAAGGAGAAGATGTAGAAGGAGAAGGAGGAGGAAAAGAGGAAGATGAAGAGAAGATGAAGGATATAGGTACACACTTTAGCTCCAAGGAAGGAATATTCAATCTTTCAATTTAACAGATGTATTTAGAAGGTAAAGGTTTTTTTTTATAAACCTAGAAAAAAATATAATTTTATCAACATGGAATTAGCCGAGAGACTACTAGTGCAAGGAAAGTACATCAAGGATAGTCAAATAACATGTATGGATATTCAATTTTTTGAGCATTTAAAGTATCCAAGGATAAATTTATTTTGCATTCAAAATTTTGTGCTTTCAATATTGATGGG